>CM037873.1:22500-90000 GCA_021292105.1 Anadara kagoshimensis | reverse complement strand
TAAGGATTCCTTAAAGACCCTTAAAGGAGGGAGTTGGTCTTGTGCTATGCATAGCAGCCAGTACATTACCTTATTTCTGATTTGTTATCTTTGCTACATCAATACTGGTACAGAATTAACAAATGTCTTAATTACAAATGAGTTATTTACCTGTACTGTTATCCGTTAAGAACCGGTGATTAATTTTGGATTTTTATTCAGATTTTGATTTGATTTGATTTGATTTTTAATTACATACATGGACTATTGCCAACTACATAATAAATTGCCGGAAACGATTCCTTTTCTTAAGACCAATAAAATTTAATACAGTAAATAAATAAATAAATAAATAAATAAATAAATAAATAAATAAATAAATAAATAAATAAATAAATAAATAAATAAATAAATAAATGAATAAGAGTAGTGAGATGAACAATTACAGTTTTTCACCGGGGTTGGCCAATCCATGCTATTTTACTGGTTGACAAACCACTACACAAATTCTTTGTTCAATGTGTTTCTGACGTGTAAAGAATAAATAAATAAATAAATAGCTATGTTTAATATCTTACAAAGTGGAATGGTTTCTTGTTGACTACACTGTAAACATTTTATTCCATCTCTCTCTCTCTCTCTTTCTTACTAAATATGAAATGTTCAGGATATCTATATGTGTATAATGTCCTTAAAACATCCCCGACACATGTGATGAAAATATATCTCTTGCAATTATACAGCTACCCCGTATACGTTTATAAATTCATGAAAGACTTAATATGCATAATATCGACCTGATGAGAGAGATATTTAATGTAATTTATGAAATTTTATTACAAAATTCTAGTTTTCACTTGTTACCTGGTCACATATTTAATCCAAGATACATTTATAAATACTTATTACCAGATAAATAAATAAATAAATAAACAAACAAATAAATAAAAAAATAAATAAATAAATTAATAAATAAATAAATAAATAGTTTTATTAATCAATAAATAAATAGTTTAAGTAATAAATAAATAAATAAATAGATAAATAAATCAATTAATTAATTAATTAATTAAAAATAATAATAAATCAATCAATTAATTAATTAAAAATAATAATAAATAAATTTATTTATTTAAAAAACATAATTTTTATTTTCAATTTATATATTTTTATTTATAATTTATGAATTATAATTATAATTTTTAATATTTCCATGCATAAAGGTGGTTTAAAGATGCATAAAGGACTTTGGACATTATGCGTCTTTACGCTATGCTTAAAAATGGCATAAAGATGGTTTTTATGCCATCTTGATGCAATGCATAAAGATGTGATTTCATCCTGTGAAAGTTAACAAATTTGTCCGTGTAGGGAATGTCGCGTTTATACTGTACTATATAGTATATATTTGATAAAAGTAAATGTCCAGTTAAAGTTAACAAATTTCTCCATGTAGGGAATGTCGCGTTCATACTGTAATATATATTATCTAATTGTTAAAAGTAAATGTTCAGTTAAACTAAACAGATTTGTCCGTGTAGGGAATGTCGCGTGTCTCACCGGTCGTTCATACTGTAATATATAGTATGTATTTGTTAAAAGTAAATGTGCAATTAAAGTAAACAAATTTTTCCGTTTAGAGAATGTCGCGTGCCTCATCGGTCGTTCATACTGTAATATATAGTATTTAAATGTTAAAAGTGAATGTCCAGTTAAAGTAAACAAATTTATCCGTGTAGGGAATGTCGCGTTCAACCCGTAATATAAAGTATTTAATAGTTAAAAGTAAATGTCCAGTTAAAGTAAACGTTTTTGTAAATGTAAATGTCCAGTTAAAGTAAACAAATTTGTTCGTGTAGGGCATTGATTGTGTCTCGTCAGTCTTTCATACTGTAATATATAGTATTTATTTGTTAAAAGTAAATGTCAATTTAAAGTAAACAAATTTAAATAGATCAAAGGAAAAGTCAACATATGTTACATCCGATATGACAAGTATTTTACCACAAACTTTAATCTGACACGATTTTATATTTTTCACAAACTTTGATCCGATATGACAAGTATTTAGACAGAAACTTCAATCCGACATTTTATATTTTCCACAATCTTTAATCTGGTACAACGATATAAAAAGGAGAAGCGCAAGGTCGGTGGTCATTTTCATTTCGGTCGTAGGCTAAGAAGACAGGGTTTTTGTTTAGTTCTGAGATTTCAATTCGTTATTTTGACTTACTTATTTATCCAGTAAATGTTAAAGTATCGTTTGTCCGTGTAGGGAATGGCGCGTGTCTCGTCGGTCGTTCACAATGTAATATATAGTATTTAATTGTTAAAAGTAAATGTCCAGTTAAAGTAAACATTGTTGTAAAAGGAAATGTTCAGTTAAACTAAACAAATTTGTCCCAGTAGGGAATGTCCCGTTCATACTGTAATATATAGTATCTAATTGTTAAAAGTAAATGTCCAGTGAAAGTAAACAAATTTGCCCGTGTAGGGAATGTCGCGTTCAAGCCGTAATATATAGCATTTAATTGTTAAAAGTAAATGCCAGTTAAA
This sequence comes from Anadara kagoshimensis, assembly GCA_021292105.1. NCBI lineage: Eukaryota > Metazoa > Mollusca > Bivalvia > Arcoida > Arcidae > Anadara > Anadara kagoshimensis. Next base: position 87,462 of record CM037873.1, on the reverse strand, counting down.
GTAAACAAATTTGTCTGTGTAGGTAATGTCGCGTTCAAGCCGTAATATAGAGTATTAAATTGTCAAAACTAAATGTCCAGTTTAATTAAATAAATTTGTCCGTGTAGGGAATGTCGCGTTCATATTGTAATATATAATACTTCTAATACTTGCAAAGTATCGTAGTTGACAGTAGATGTGAATATTATTAACCTGAGTTTGGTTTGCTTATTTTCCGGGAATTCTTGCCCATTGAACATTGAACATAAGTGCAAATCACAGAAAAGAACCTGCTGGCGGGGATCCTAATTCACTGAATTTGCTAGTTTTGTCGATGTGGCGTCTCGACATAAGTGAAATATACTTGACGTGACAAATAGCATAACCACCACAATAATACAAGTTATAGGCAAAGAACATTGACCTGTTTGCTTTAACTTTAATTTAAATATTTTTTATGGACAATAGCGCATTTTGTTTACAAATGGGAAAACACTAGTCTTGTGTATATAAACTACGAATCGTAACACTTCTCTTTTAGTCATACATAATGGCAGTCTCTTGCCACTTACAGAATTTGAATTATCAGAGAAACTCCATGTGGTATTTAAGTGTCAGCTTTGGCTTAACATACATTTTGTTCACTTTTACAGGTACATCGGGAAACACAAAATGGGAAGTACAATTACAACAATAGTACAGATGCACCAAAACTTTGTGTTAGCACATCTAATTAACATCAAATAACATGGCTTCAATATGCCAGCCATTAAATGATGCTATTTTGCTGCCATCAGGAGCACATTTTTGGATTACAATGAGACAGCAAATGGCCTTCCAGTCAGTCAACCTGTTGATAATCCCACCCATCAGCTGTGTGTATCAGCACAAACATTTTTGATGACTTCTAAATGGGAGACTTTAAGCTTGTCTGCCAAGTGTCTGAGAGAAAAATAGCTGATGGCTGAAAAGCTGCTGAGAGATATATAATAGCTGCTAACATATAGCAAACAAGACCAAAATGACATGCAAAATTTGTATTTATTTGTCAGTTTAATTGTTAAACTTTTGACAGGTCTGTACAGAGAGATTATTATAACTGTAATATGAGAGAGAGAGAGAGAGAGAGAGAAAAAGAAAAACGGTTAGTCCCTTGCAACAAAGAGATTATGAACATTTAACAATGATAGATATTATAAATGTAATTACGAGAGAGAAAGAGAGAGAAAACATGTGTAAAATGTGAGACCAAAATGCCTACAGAATGAATATGCTAAATGAATGTAATTACCGGTAGTGTTTATGCAGTGATAAAATGGAGATTTCTGTAAAAATTATTATTTAATTAATTTATTAAGTGCTGGAAATTTTTATTGTAAATATTTATTGTTATGTTTTAATTAAGTGCTTGAGTTGTTTTGGTTTATATATATATATATTTAATGAAATTTTATTGTCATTTAATGTTTTATTTAAGTGTTTGGTAAATACCTGTATATATTTTAAAAAAAGGAATTCCAAACTCTTTGATTGTGAAATCTACATGTCAAAGAAAATGCTAAATAAAAACTGAATTGTTATCAAAGTCAATTACATTAGTTTTAACTGTGTGTATCCCAATCAATCCGAATTTTCGTCTAGAACATAAAAATATTTGTATTACTTAATCGTCCATTCGAATTAAGTATGTTTGTTTTTGATTCATAAAGCCAGAATGTTTTATATAATTCGTATATTTGCAAAATTGATTCGTAAATTCGCAATACGTTATCGAACTTGTATTTTCAAAATAGTAAATTCCAAAATTTTATTTCTAATTTTCAAATACCTGTAATTATTCCATAAATTCACATCAGTGTGTGTGTGTGTGTGTGTGTGTGTGTGTGTGAGAGAGAGAGAAATAATATTTTCCTTAAACCATTTAATTATCTATATTATGTTTAAAACATGTATAGATCATTGATAGTATACGGTGAATTTATTACAAATATGCGAAATACTATTTAGAAAATGTGAAATAACTATTGCAAATTTAAAAAATAAATATTGCAAACTTACGAAACTATAAGATGCCCTAAAAATCCGAAAACCTGCATCAGTGTGTCCATGGTATAGCTATCTAAAATATTATTTCATTTCTATTTTTTTTTAGTTCTTTGCCTGAGATACATTATTATTTGTTTATTTTACGTAACTCAATGTATGTTTTCAGTTACACATTAATCTTTTTTTATCATCAAACATAAACTATGTTTAGTTCAATGCTACCAGTAAGAAGTCTTTACAAACCTCACAGATCACATTGCCTCTCATCACTCGGGAAACGCCCACATGTTTAAAAAAAACGATCGCTTTGTGAATGACAGGGTTTTCTATGGGAACTTTGCCTTTTTTCCGATCCTTCATCCGAGAACTGACCGACTAGATTAAGTTGAAGAATCTTGGCTGTGTTTGCAACACCCTTATAGCACTTAAGTTACTCAACTTTACCACCGCTAATTTTATGCATAATAAGTATAATGAACAAGTTTACAAGTGAAGGTGTGATAAAAAATCATCTTGGATAATGTAGATAGGGGATTCGGAGATCATTTCAATAAAGAACAAATTGTTTCGATCTAGTTCCTGACCCCATAGCAAGAACGTAAGAGAAGACACCATGTAAACTTGCTTGACATTGTCCGATTGATTAGCGTACATTGTGAATAGCATATAAAATTCACCCACCTTTAAGAAAGAATGGTTCCCAAAACGCCGAGCTATCCGCCTATAGGAATATATACGCAAGAAACTAGGTTACACCCTTTTCAGGCCTCTATACCCGTCACTACTTCGAGGCCAAGTACAAATAAATATCTGTGTTCACAATATACGTTGCATATGAATAACATTTTTCCTTTTTTATATTGACGTGTGTGGAAGCTGACTTTACTGGGTAGTTAGCTGTCTATATAATTTAAATGTTTGTTATTCTGCACCAAAGTGTAGCGGTACTGTCATTGTCATTACTTTGCTAGCACAAAAACAAAAACTCAGGTGCCACAATGACTTGTTTTGTTTTGCGTCATAATGCGTATACGTTGTGTCTATTGACGGCTTGTCAGTGTGATTTCATAGCAGAATACTTGGATTTAGGCCATCATACTTGTATTTAGATAGAAGACATTTAAGAAACTCAAGTTGTTAGAGCCACCCGTGCTTCAGAGAGCATGCTTGACACATGGAGCATTTTTCAGACAAAATAGTGTTGCTAAGAGTTCATGATAAAGACCAGTTTGAAGCTTTGTCAAGAGCAGTCCTAACGCAAAGCTTTTAGACTTAGTGCTTAGTACTGATATAACCCTTGTTACAAGATGCTACCTCCAGTCAATGTATAATAGTCATCATCAGAAAGTCCATTTGTACATGTGTAATCGAAATCAATTTCTCTACTTTAACTATAAAATATTCTTATTCGACAAACCACAGGTTCATGATATTCAGTAGTGTCCATCTAGTGACATTCGCCATCATAAACCTACCCAGACGTTTCGTCTATGGCCTTTCTTCGTGTCACGACGAATGCACGTAGAAAAGTTTTTGGCATTTTATTTACTAGTGCGTGTTCAACATACACGAAACACACGGAAAATGACAAGTGGCCTTAAACTTGATTGTAATGTCGTTATATATATTGTATGTATAAAACAAATATGCGTGCATGTCCTTCTTTATATTATGTTATTTGTGGCAGAAATAAATAATATTGCATTTAAATTCTAACACAAAGTAAGATAGAAAAGAAATAAAGCCGTAAAATATACATTTATTAAAATAAAATAAGTTGAAAAATAAAATTGTAACTTTGAGATTTGAACCAACAACGCAAGACTTACTGGTACCTACGTATACCCACTACACCACGCAGGTAATGCTTGACAATAAGGTTTATTAATATCAAGTACGAGTATAGTACGGTATATTAAGAGGTTATATTGGGGTAACTCTCAAAACATTGATTTTTACAAAATTCAGTATTAGCGCATATCTCTCCATTAACCATACTTTGCATATCTAACAGTAAAATAATATAGTTTTTATATTCAAAATATCTTTAATGGAGAAGCATGCGCTCTATATGTATTAATTAAAAAACGTGTTGATTTTCACCGACTTGTTCCATGTTTGTATAGAGTTCTACGGAGACAAACCTAATGGATTACATGAGTTAAACATATAATGCAATGTTTTACTGAGATTTTTACCATATAAACTTTTACATAATGATAGTAGCTTTAGTTTTTTCACTTTCAATATGTATTCAACATACTTTTAAATTTTGAATCCTATAGACGGATAGCTCGGCGTTTTGGGTATCATCCTTTACTAACAAACGTTGAGGACAAAATGCACATGATGGAAAAAAGACTGGCCGTCTATAAAGTCTGGCGATTATATGACAGATATAAATTTAATATAAATTGTGAATATAAAACACCAAAAGTATTTTGTGTTGGAATTACCTCATATTCAATGCTCGAAGTTAATTTTAGCGTGTTACGTGTGCACCTTAATATCTATACAACGCCGCATAGACCTCGCCATCTCCATAAATAAACGACCGACTTCCGTGTTTTTCACCGCGAAAAAGGCAAAACTTTGACGTCTGTTGAACCCAATAATGTAATAAATTCCCGATAATGTTATATCAACCGATATTGTCATAGATTCTGTCTCAGGATGTACGTTAATTAGATCTATATAATTGTTTAGGTCTATTATTTTTCCTCCATGTAGTGACCGGATATGGGTGTTTCCACTCTTGTCTAGCCTTCTGTGATATAGACCTTTTGTGATGGAACTGCCAAAGATAACATTTTTACAATGGCTATCCAGACCGGGGGCCCGGACTTTAGTTGGTGGTTTGTCACTTATCATCTGGTTTTGACTAGAATAGTTAGCGTAATTTTGTAGTGGATATAGATTCACATTGTTTTCCCTTTGAGTGATAGAGTTAATTGCATGTGGTAGAACAGGTGTTTGTCCTTTTGGTGTCTTATCAGGATCAACCATCTTATTATCCTCTGTAGTATCCAGTATCTGTGGCCTTCTTTTGTTTGATTTATTTGGCAATTCCCCTAACTCTTTCGAATTCTTGTTGTCCTTTTTGGTGGAATTAGGACTGTTGTGGTTGTTTCTCTGTAGAGTAACTATCTGGTCCCTTAATTGTCCATTTTCCTTTTTCATTTCCTCTACCTGTTTTTGAAGTCTTTGTTGGTTGAGTTGCAGTTCTTCAACAACTTGATGTAGATTTTTTATTTCAGATTTAAAGAAATTTCTTTGGTGTTCTTTGGCGTCTTCCACCTGTGTTTTCAGATCATCTATAGTTAAGTTGAATCGATCTGTGATATCATCCATCTCTGTTTGCATGTTTTGTAATTTACTTTTAATCATTTGAATCGCAAATGTGGCATTAATATTTGATTGGGACACAGTCCTATTTGATTTCGGTGTTTTAAGGTCCTTAATGACAATCGTTTGCTTAAAGTTTTTCGCACTTTAGGAGTGTTTATTGTGTTTATTCTAGCTTTACAGTTTTTGCATGTATAGTCCGGTCCATTTTGTTTGACGTATTTTATGTAAGTTGGCCGAGAAATCCCTTTGCACTTCTGGTGGACATGGGCTAAGCATACGGAACATTTGAGAGGATCTTCTTTGAGTGGTTCCTCACAAATGCTGCAGTTAACTTTCTATGGTTGTGTTTCCGGATTATTTTTTGAGATATCCAATTGCACTAATGCATCTCTAATAGTATTGTTTATATCTGTGGCATCACAGTTGTCTTCTGGCGCCATGTTTAATATCTGTTGGAAATGGTCATTATAGAATAGATCCAAACACAGTTTTTCATTAATCAGCAGACTTGTGGTTGTGTGGTAAAGGTTTATAGTGTAAACTTTCTCACATTTAGACTTATAAAATATATATTTTCAGTGTTCAATCCTGAAACATCTACACTTGAAACTTTCTCTTCTTTTATATTAGATGCGGTATTTGATATTTTATTATAGAACTTACTACTATAGTTCTTGATGATTTCATACATTCCTGCATTAAGGAAGATCCTGATTCCTCCTCCAGTATGTTATACTTTCAGATCCTCGCCTCTCTCTGCAGCATCCAACTTCTTTTGAAAGGCCTTTCCATTATTCAGTTCAAAATTTTTAGTCCTTTGAATATCCAAGTTTGTACAACATATATTATTCACAACATCAGACACTTGCTCAAGTACAGCTTCATTAGTTTCTGCTATTTCCATGGTGGATTCAATATTATTATTAAATAGATATTTGAACTTTAACTTGTTAAGTGGATGAAATGTCCATTTTTACTTAGTAGATAAGTTAATTTTGTAAAGACAGTCTTGTATATACCCAGGTATCTGTTTTAAAATTTCATTATCAGAGAGCACTAAAACACGTCTGATCACCTCCAGGGTCAAAGGATGTATTTAATAGAGGACTATTAATAGAGGACTTTAATTAATCATGATTTAAATTATGTTTTATTAAAATATTGCACAAAAAGATTGAATTACATGTATATAATTTCGGCTGTTTGCTTATCTAACCCTGACATTTTCATTTTTGTAACCTAAATTAAGTTACGTAAATGAAATTTTCGCGGTTAGAGATTTTGCGCTTTAAATTATGTACAACAGCTAGATGTTTTATTAATATGAATAGATAATAAAATATTTATATGTATTAATAAATTAGAACATAAAATACCTTATTTTAGGACGATAAATGTCTAACCGGGAAAATTTTATTTTAGTAACTTAATTTAGGTTACAAAAATGAAGATATCAGGGTTAGATAAGCAAAGAGACAAAATGATATAATTCAATCGTTTCTCTTTATTTATGAATAAAACATAACTTAAATTAATAGTATTTAACAGTCTTGTATTTGTATAAAAAACTTAAAACCCTAAAGTTTTCATTTTTGTAACTTATCTTTTTATATGTTACAAAAATGAAATGATTGGGGTTAGAAATTCCTCAAGCTAAAATTATTAATACCATACATTACACAGGATGAAATCACATCTTTAAGCTTTGCATAAAGATGGCACAAAGATGGTCTTTATGCCATCTTTATGCAAGCGTAAAGATGCATAATGTCTAAAGTCCTTTATGCCACCTTTAAACCATCTTTATACATGAAAATATTTTATACAAGTAACTGTATATTTTCATTTTAATTTATGGTTTATTCTCACTTAGCATAGTCACTCACAAAAGCATAGTCTTATTTAGTATATATTTTAAAATCGCTAAATTTTACCTGAGATCTAGACCTGTACACCTGGATATAGTCTATTTCCTAAATATGCATTTCATAACAATAAAAAAATTATAAATAAATAAATTTACTAGTTTTTTTATGTTCCTATTTATTTATTTATTTATTTATTTATTTATTTATTTATTTATTTATTTATCCATGTATTGATTTTATTTATTTATTTATTTATTTTCATGTATTGATTTTATTTCTTCGTTTATTTATTATTGTCAGAATCACAATAAATTATTTATTCCGGCGAAAAACAGAAGCTGATTATTATTATTATTATTATTATTGTTATTATTAAACCTGACAGTCATCGGGAGTTCCTCGGTAACGAAATAACGTCACTGGGTTAAGAATTATTGATTGTTATTATCAGCGACATTTACTACAGATTGTTACGTTATATATCATCTTTGAAATATAGCTGGTCCACAGCTTCTGGGGACCCTTCTGAGATAATTATTATTAGTCCACCTTGATAAAAAGTTTGTTTATTAGACATTCCTTAGATTGAGACCCGTACCTTTAATCAACAGGAAGTGTTCTTACAATTAACAAAATTGATTGACAGGTGTTCGGATAGCAGGATTTCATGACACCTGGAAATATACTACTATAATAATCGTTTGATGTTGTCTTGGATTTAGAACTGATTGTGAAAAGAAAATATTATGTATACGGGAGTATGAATAGACTGAATTCTATTATTTTAAAAAATAACTATAATAAAATTTTACCACCGGTTATTAAATTTTTGATCATTTATTCGTCATTTTACCGATTATTTATTAGTGTCAAATATAAATAAATAAATAAATAAATAAATAAATAAATAAATAAATAAATACTTTATTTATTTATTTATTTTTTATTTATGTATTTATTTATTTATTTATTTATATCAAATTTATAGTTTTCGTTTGTTTTTTGGTCACATATTCAATCAAAGATGCATTTAAATACAATTTCTTCATGATCGGGAAAATTGCCTTTGAAATACATTGTATGGAAATCTTGGGCTCTTGTCGGACTGAAAATTTTCAAAATCATATTTATTTATTTATTTATTTATTTATTTATTTACTTATTTATTTATTTATACACTATTATATGTCACTGGTCGAAAAAATTGTTTTCGGCAAATATTTTTATGTAGTTGGCAATAGTCTATATATGTAAAATTACAAAAATAATTAAAAATCAAATATAATCAAATTAAATAAAAATATGAAAAAGAATTCAATAATGACTCTTAACAAGACACAGTACAGGTAAATCACTTGTATCACTTGTTTTGTAATTCTGTACCGGACAGAAATATCAAATTAGAGAACTGACTGCTAAGCATCGTTGATTGATTCTAAAACTGCTGCACTAGTTGTATTGTCTGCTGCTTTTGATGATTTAAAGAAAATGAAGATTTCAACAGCAGAATTGCCTCGCGCTGCTTTTTGAAAGCAAGTGTGCTGGTTTCTTTTGTTTTGTGAACTTCAATTAATGTTCTAGTTACTCTGTTTCCTCCAGTATCCTAAAAATCTCTCAGGGAGAAGAGAGAGAGAGAGAGAGAGAGAGAGAGAGAGAGAGAGAGAGAGCAGGATTGATACTTGGGATGATTTGTGGCCTACTCAAATTAAAGATACACTGATGGCATTCAAACACATTATTTAATTCAACTAATTTAATAACCATGTTTCTTTGACATAGGCCTTATCATCAGATACCTATTGGTCTAAAGCATGCGTTGACGGACCTTTCAATGCTTATATTTCAATCTCAATCAGCTGCCAATCAGACTAATCCTAGTGTGAATGTTTGCTTGCCGAAAAAAGTTGTTTACTTGATTAAACTATCCCAGAACTGGCCGTGTCAACATAACTGACAAAATCATCATAAAAAGATCATAGCGTCTCTGCTAAGGTTTGCATTAAACTGCATGGGACAGGCTCTAGTGTCAATTCGCTCGGGTTTTACATTTTCGACCATTCTAGAACTCACGAATAAGTGAAGGCATGGGACTTTTAATCTCCAGAAACGTATTAAATGGTGTTTGCCGAACAAAATTAGTTATTTTTAAGGCTTAGAATTTCGTCAGGTCTACGAGAGAGAGAGAGAGAGAGAGAAGAGAGAGAGAGGTGTTACAGTGCCGTAAACATTCATAAACTTTATTATCAAAATTTTAAGTCACATCTTAGAATATCGCCAGGTCTGAAAGAGAGAGAGAGAGAGAGAGAGAGAGAGAGAGAGAGAGAGGGTTCGGTTTACAGTGTCGTAAACTTTTTTTAATTATTAAATATTGAAATGGTATATGACGACTTTACTGCTATCTCTGTATGATTGATCGATTGATTAAATAGGTATAAAGTCCCAGTCAAGAATATTTTACTTACATCGTTAAGTCACCAGCTTAATGGGAAAGACGCACAATTGACCTAAATGCACACACACACACACACACACACACATGTACAAACGCACGCACACACACACACGCACGTACACACGCACGCACACACACACACATACGCACTCTCTCTCTCTCTCTCTCTCTCTCTCTCTCTCCCTCTCCAGATTGACAAATAGGCAAGTAGACAGGTCAACAAGATGGCAATTCAAAAGGTCAACAAATCGACAATTTTTTCAATAAAATCTCTTTCGTGTGTGTGTGTGTATATGTGCTGTTTTTTGAGTGTACTGTCTATCAAACTGCCTGGTGCACGTTTATTCCTGTTGTTTATTATCGGTCTCCCGACTGCTCGAAGAAAGTGGTTAAATTCGAAATCAAAGATGTTTTATGGTTAAAAAGCATTTTTTTCAAATTGGGTTGTCACATGTGTTTTTTGAAAGCAGTTTGTAATAAAAAAAACTTCAACCCGTGTTGAGCTGAACCATCTTTCGATGCGATTTGCTACAAAGTTTTCTCTAACTTAAGTAATGGGTGAAATTGAGACCAAGTAAAATGCAAGAATGTATTTTCATTGTAGGCATGTGAAATTTCTGTGTTAATCCACAAACGATTTTTCGACAAAAGGTATTTTCGGAAGCAGAAGAGCATATACTATCATTTATTTAAGAAATTTAAGCTAATCTGTCTCTCTCTCTCTATCTCTCTCTCTCTCTCTCTTTCATAAATTATCCATTATACATGCAGAAAAAAAATTAGATAAGAAATCCCAAGAAATCCCAAAAGATGACCTCTCTGATTTAGTGATTCAGACACAATGTATCGTAGTCCGACTAATCAGCCCACTAAACCTCCATTTTTTGACTTGTTGGTGGTTAGGGTTAGGGTTACCACGTTACCTGACTTTAGTAATAACATCGATTTTTAAAAACATTTCACTTAGTTCAGTAACAGTGTCTCTTAAATAATCATCGTTTCTAGCAAAATTCTTTTTAAATACAAGTTTATTTCTGTTTTTGAATTCTTGTTTTTCATTTCAAATTTGATGCGGCACTTTTTATACCATTTTCCCAGTATTCATCTTTTTTTGTGTAGGACATATTGCTTATCTAACGCCAAATAAATAATCATTTGAATTTTATTTCGTTTTTAATAAAAAGAAACAATAATAAAAATTTCAAAATATTTTGAAGCGAGAGTCAATCATCGTTAAATGTGGCTGGTTCAACGTCAAAGTTTAGAATGAATGAATGAATGAATGAATGAATGTGTTTATTTATTTATTTATTTATTTATTTATTTATTTATTTATTTATTTATTTATTTATTTACATAATTATTAATCTCAATCACATGAAATTATAGAAGTATTAATTTAATAAAAAAAAGATGGTGTGAGTACTGGTAATTCATAGAGAAATATAGGTAATTAATCTGTTAATGAGGTTAACACCATGCAGATACATTTTCCACGTAGAATATACTACCGTCTAGTTCAATTGGTTGGAATTTGCTTCTGTTATCAACCAGTTACCTTATATGTTGATAAGGTATGCAGATTATCATTATAAAAAGCATTTTCTCTCTCTCATCACCATCACTTGTTTAATATTATTTTCAAATTTTCTTTAACGTAAGTTACATTTTACACTTAGTCACTCACAGAATTTAATGCACATTCAACAAATAAAGTGAATTAAAGCTCTCAGATACCGTACTTTTAATAATGACTTATTAATTTAAGATTAAAAAACCCAGAATATTACATTTTCATATTGAAAAATTTAAGTCATTAATAAATAAATAAATAAATAAATAAATAAATAAATAAATAAATAAATAAATAAAATTAAAAAAATTTGAAATGGATTTAAGATAGTGTTTCTTTTCTATTTGTAACAGATAATAATAATAATAATTATTATTATAAGTATTATTATTATTATTATTTTATTATTATTATTATTATTATTATATAAATAAGATATTTAATAAATGAAGTAAAATGACATATATGCATATATTTTTAAATTATTATCTAAAACATGAACGTTTTAGAGCTGGTCACATGATCACATGTCCTTATAGCTAACTTATATATAAATTATAAACCTTTGAATCATCTCCTCCGTGGCCTAATGGATAAGGATGAAGAGTCAGATAAGAATGTATAGTCTGGGAACCTAAGGGTCGCGAGTTCCAGTCCCGCTGAGGACAAATTAGGTAAGAAGGTCAAATTTTAAGACAAGCATATAGTAAAATCAATTGAAGGGGGAAAATGCAAATAAATAAATAATAATAAAATAATAATTAAATATAATAAAATAAAAATAAAAATAAAATAAAACATAAAATTCAATACATCAATAGCTGAATAAAATTATTAAAAATAAATTAATTTTTTTAGTGAAATATTGCAAGAATAATTTTGATTTTTTTTAAAATTATCTTTAACTTCATATTTATATAATTTGAAAACTTTAATCTGAATTATATATATATTTAATCATACAAAAAAAAACAACAAACTAAATCTGAATTTAACATAAAGATGCATAAAGATAGCGTAAAGATGGCAAAAAGAACTTTGGACATTTATGGCATAAAGATTGGATAAAGATGGCATAAAGACTGCATAAAGACATCTTTATGCCACCATTATGCCATTTTTACACCATCTATATGCATGCATAAAGATGCGATTTCGTGCTGTGTTAGATGATAAATACGTATGTGTAGTTCTGTGATCCTTTATATTGCTTAAACACCTAGCCTTTAAACAGGCTATAAAGCGAAAACGCCTAACCGCAAAAATTGGGTGTACTTTAGGTTACAAAAATGAAGATTTCAAGATTAAATCAGAAAACAAGCGAAGTGAAATAATTCAATCGTTTTACCTCATTTATGAATAATACATAACTCAAATCATAAGTAACTAACGAACCGTAGTTAATTGAGTCGTATATTAACTAAAAACATTATAACCCCAAACTTTTCATTTTTGTAACTTATTGTTTGTAAGTTACCAAAATGATAAGCCTTAAGATAGGTCATCTTTTGCTTAAAATAACAGCGAAACTATGTTTTCATGTGTTAATTCAACAACACGGTATCAACTGTTGTGCAAAATACGCTTACATACTAAATGCCTTTGCTAATAACACACAAATCGATTTTTGTAAGGTATACCACTTACAAGATCTTTGAAGTAAAAACATGTTTTCTTAAATCGGTAAAACCCTAGCTTTATTCAATTCTATGTTAAAACTGTATTAAGAATAAATGACAAACATACTTAAGTTCTTTGTTGTCTGACAATAGGCATTTAAGAAAACAGGATTAAGTTACAAAATGATGTTTTCATGATTAGAAAATTCTGACAATGATATGGCATTTCTTTCTAGCATAGCATACTTGAGTTGTTATGTTGGACTGATATGATGTTATAAGAGCAAAGATAATCATATATTATCTTGTATTTAATCCTTGCCATACAAACCCTATGAGCATCATGTTTGTAACTTAAATTTATTAAGTGACCCTTAAGTTTTGCAGCGCATCGTATCAAAATGACGCCACTTTGAAACATTTAAAATAACTCATTGTGTACCTCGTGGATATGTCCATCCTATAGGGCACATCTGATTTCATAATATGAAGTAATTCGTTGCATTCAGAGCCGTAAGAAAATAAGGAAATTTTCAAAAAATACCATTAAATTTTACAACGCATGGTAACGAAATGGTTCCAGTTAATTATTTTAAATATCTCATTGATATATTCCACGACGCACGATACATTTATGTGCAAACTAGAATGTGTACCATTGAATAGCTTTCCGCCATTTCTGTAATTTAAGTATAACAATTCGTATATTATCCTCAAGTTTTACATTGATATGCAAACGGTCACAAGTGCGGGGATTTAAAAACATGATATTGACATAGATATACAGAGTTAAAATTCAGTATTAATGAGTGTTTCAAATCTTCTTTGTTCTGATGAATTGTTATAAACTAAGTTACATAAATGATAATTCCGCAGTTAGGATATATATTATTGTGGAATTCATACAGTAAGGGTAAACCATGTTTTACAAGTTCCATAAATCATATTTTGTTAATGTAAGTAATAGGTTGACACGGATATGTCTACTTCGTAGTTAACTACTCATACCGCAATGATTTCATTTTTGTAACTTATTTGCATAAACAAAAGTTAAAAGTTAACTTAAAATATACTATCTCTTCTATTGTATAGAATGTCAACATAGACATCTTTATCGTCTCTTTTTATTATATCAATACCATAATAATATGTAATGTATAAGTATATAACCCTAGCAGTTAATCATTTTGAAACACTTTTGCAAAATATTATGCCTGTTTTCCATATACACTTAACTGATCACTGATTATGTTACACATATGAAACATAGATCATATAACTGCAAATATTAAAGCGAATTAACAAACTGTTTTTAGATGTTTGGTAATAAAATATCACGTCAAAAAACATTGTTCCTTCGAGTAGAAATCGACGCTTTCTATGCAATAAAAATAGCGTTGGTGATAGTATATCCAATATGCTATAGATACTAGTCAAAGTTTCTTTGTTTCAATGCATTTAACTATGAAAATAATTGAAATATTAGAAACAGAGAATAAGTTACAAACATGAAATAATGATGAGTAGATCTTTTCAGAATGAAGAAGAATCAAATAAAAAAGTTTATGAAGTAAAATTAACAGCGTAAGAACAACTTAATTTAATGACATTAAAGTGTTTCGTTTGAAATAGTTATACAGCATATGACAACTTGATAAGTGCCAAAAATTTACATCATATAAAAGAGAACAAACATGAAGATACTGAAGTAATTTTTTGTAGACATAAGTAATTGTGCTGTATTTTCTTTGTTTTTAAGTTTCATCAAAATATCTCTTAATAATCAACATAACCCAAGCAAAAATCAATTGGGGGTTAATTTTTGACGATTCTTTACTCGGTAAATACTATGCTGAGCACCAGGTGCATTTGCATGACCGTTGTTTTAATCACGTACTTTATTCTTTTGTAATTAAAATAAAGTTCATACAGAAAATGGGAAAATGTACTCCCTTTGAAATTTTCAATTTTTATGTCATTTTTGTTAAAATGTTGGCACTGAATTTTCATAGTTTAAAGCAATTTACAAGAACGATTCTTTGTGACCTGGCAAAACAAACAGTTGGCAATCTACTAAAAGTCAGTAGATTATTGTATCTTTTTCAGGGGATTAATTACAGAGTTTTGAAATACCCCCCTGCTAAAAGGTTACAAAATTGACGTAAACGGGAAATTTGAATTTTTTTCCATGGATCGGCATTGAGGAAAGGAATTGAAACCAGTCTTTTTTCATAGTAATTGTAATGAATATAGCTTCCTTCCCGCACTAAAACTCTAATCAAAAGTGGCTTTAAACACATCAATCTAGGCAAAAACGGACAAAATTTTATGAAGTTACCAAAATTAACCTAACCATGCCCTTGGTTTCATTATTTTTTGGACTTATAAGAACTGTATGTTATATAATATGGTAGATACATGTCTTGCGGTTCCGAATTGGCAAACAGTTTTAAAATCAAATGAAGAGATCAAAAGTTATTAGTGCTCAAACATGGGTAGGGTCAACCTATAACGTCATTTTTGTAACCTGAAATGAAAATATCAAAAATGCATGGTATGTAGGAACATTGGCCATATCTTGCTTAATGTTAAAGAGATTCCAAATCGCTTTTAACATGTTGTAGAGAATTAAAATACTATTCGGCAATATAAAATCTAAAAAATAAAAAAGTAAGAGACTATAAATCAAGTCACTAAAAAATTGATAGAAAAATCTGAAATCTCAAGTTAAGGTCATTTGGTGGGGATATACCAATTAGTGAATTTTTTGTCTGAGGCCTATTTTTAAAGGTTCTCCGATCGGAAAATCGTCTCGAAGGGTTAGAATTGCGCGTCAAACCCGCTCTAACCCTCTAATAACCTTTTCTTACCCTCTATTAATAAAGAAAATGGATTATGTTACCATAATGAAACAGTGTTTTTTCGATCTCTAACCCTTGGCATTTAAACGTATAATTTCAAGTTGAATTTTTTTTATATCAATAGATTCAAACAAAAACAAGTGATTTCAATCAAAATTTCAAACAACTGTCATTTTTGGAAACGTTTTTGGTGATACTCAAAATCAGGGTTACAAAAATGAAGGTCTAACCGCCGTTGTTAGAAACTCAACTATAATTATCGTTATGGTTAGAGGGTTAGGTCATTTATGTAACCTGACTTTTCAATGTCAAAATTCATTTCTTAAAAATACAATTTTATGTTTTTCGCAGCTTAATATCGATTAAACTCACAAAAATATACAATCTTACACCTAAAATGTTTTTATATCTCATGTTTTACCCATTGAGGGTTAGGTTCATACGTCCATTGGTTCATTTATGTAACTTAATCAAACGTCCTTCTAAAAATTTTCAAAATAGGGGGTTAGAGTTGATTTTTTGTTAGATTACGGTGTTTTCCTAACCCCACATGTTTATTCTACCCATTTCTCTAACCCCCGCCTTCTAGAAATCACTCCCTGCCGAGGACGTACTAAGTGGTATACCCCACCAAATGAGTAAAAATTTTGAAATTTCGATTTCCCTATACTTGCATTAAGGGTTAGCTATCTCACTTATTTTTTAAGATACAGGTATATGTTTTATATTGTTAAATGCGGAAAAAAGATGTCTATCCAGAACAGAAAACCGTTTTTCAATAAGTTTTTAAATAAAAAGGTTATTATCTTTTTTTCACCCATACCTCATACTCTGAAAATCTTGCATAAGTTACATAAATGACGACCCCCAACCCTACATGCTCAACCTGTGATAACTTTTTATTGCTTTTTGATATTTTACTACTGTTTACGAATTTCCACAGACCATACATTGGCCTATTGGAAATAGGTTTTAAATCTTAAATTCTGTGAGAAAACAGTATCAACCCTTGCCTCTCATTATCGTCATTTTTGTAACTTAATCAATTTTTAAAGGTTTTCACTTAGGGTTGATGGTTAATTTTAAGAAATTAAGAGTTTGGTATCAGTTTTAAAGCGTATAAAATGGTCTATATTTTGGTATCAAGAATTCTTCTGTCCTTCATTTGCAAGCTCGGAAAAATGTAAAAGTTCAATTTGTTCTTAAATATCATTTATGTAACCCATTTATTGGAACTAAATTTTAAAAATGTCTTAAAATTCAAACAATAGATTTTTCATATTAATTTTGATTTCAGGCAATACTAGGCATATCTATCTTTTTTTACCAAAAAATTCTAATTTCTATCTCACTTTAATAAATGATAATAAACCATTTCAAGTTTTTGGAAATTTTGCCAAAAATCTTTAATTTTCCGACACTCATCGTTTGCTCATTTTTTGTAAAGAAAATATAAAAGATATTTTAAATGAAACGCTATAGCACAATTAATAGCCATGCAAGATACCCTGGTTCTCTGGTGATTATTTCAGGGATAATAACAGTTCTTACAAAATAATAATTGTAATTTAGTTTTTTTATACCTACATATAGTGTGATTTTTATATTAATTTTTAATAAATCTAAAGACATTTTTTTGCTATTTTGATAACAAAAATTTTCTAACCGCGAATTTGTCATTTTTGTAACGTTAATATCGTATTAATAAAAAACATATTTTCAAATTTGAAATAATATATTTCATGTTTTTCGATATCCAAATTAATTTATTTAATTTTTACTTGAAACTAACCTATAGTTTATCGAATTTTTATTACTATCAATACTTTTTGTATTTGCTATATCAATACAATTAACACATTCAACTGTGCATAACTTTTAAGGAAATAAAGAATGCTGCTTCAAATTGTGAAAGGAAGTTGTTTCATGCTATTTCTACAAAGGATAATTTTCAAAAAACCATCCTAAATTCGTTTATGCTATGGTGACGTTTTAAAGAAAGGTGCAGAAATCACCTAGGGTTTTAATTAAATTCATGATTGACTGGCACAATATTGATATATACAGCGGATATTGCTACTGGCCTGATGGGAAAACGAAGTTTTTGTTATTGAAATCAAAGCCATTAAATTCGAAATGAAACTTTAAAGTTTAATATTTCAAGGTTACAAAAATGAAGATTTCGCGGTTAGGCATATATTCATTCAAACGCTATGAATATCATAAAGCATATACTTTAAATCAATAGTATTATACATATAATAATATAATAAATTGCTTTTCAAAGTAAACTCATTGTAAGTTTATCAAAAATGTCTAACCGCATCAATGTCATTTTTGTAACATAATTTTTACGTTACAAAAATGATATTTTTGCGGTTAGAAATTTTTACAATCCTAAGGTACTTTCAAATGAAAAAATAAAATTATCTCATCATATTATATCTTATTATATCAATTGAAAGTATTTGGAGCATGTAATATTTAGTGTTTGAACGAAAAAATGTCTAACCGTAGAATCATCATTTTTGTAACCTATTCTAAAATAAGTTACAAAAATGACGATGCCGCTGTTAGCTGCTTTAGGTCATTTAAAAAATGATTTAAGTGTATTTTAATATTTAAATCTTTGTAATGGAAAAGGGTTATTTGGAAACATATGAAAAACCCTTTAAATTCTATCATTTGAGACTGTTATACGCTATCTCCCTTATAAGAAGAGATAGAGCGATTTTAATAGCATTTTCACACTATAATTTTCAATGAAAAATTCAAATCCACCAAAAGATATCAAGTACAATTGATCATTTTCAAAATGTTTTCTATGATGCCTAGTAGTGATTTAATATGGATTTTCAATCTAAATTGCATCAAGACTCTATTTTGACTCATGTAATAAGTCATATTTGTTACATATAGATACAGTATTTTCAGTAAAAAATTTAAGCAAAAACTTTTAATTTTGTCTATGTAAATCATGTCGTTTTAATAAATTGAGGTGTCTAATCATAGAATCATCATTTTGTTATCTATTCTAAAATATCGATGCTGATTTAAGTCATTCTGAAAAGATTTATAATCTGTTCTGGTTTTAAAATCTTTGTAATGGACAAGGATTAATACGAAACATAAGAAAAACCTTTTAAATTTTTTGATTTAAGACTATTTAAATTCTAAACGCAGACTTGTCATTTTTTGTAACTTAATTTTTACGTTATAAAAATGATATTGTCGTGGTTAGAAAATTTTTATAATGCTAAGGTGTTTCGACATTTAAATCGGCTAATTTTATTGTATTCCGATACGGACGTCTAGTGCTGTACAATCAAAATTAGTTAGATCCCACAGAAGAAGAAAAAACAACAAATAAACAAAAACACAACATGTGATTGATTAACTACAAAACATATAACATGGTAAGCGGATGAACAATGATTTAAAAAACATAAAATCAGTACCTAATTTTCATGATCATTAAAACGTCATGGTTTCAAAAATGACGATGTTGCGGTTAGAAGGTTTCCCATTGAAAACTGAGATAAAATACGTAACACTTTATTTATATACTTTATTGCTCAAAACGTCAAACGTTAAATCATTTTAGTCAAATATCAAAGAGATCGCAGAAACTTAATTTTTGTAACTTGATTTAAATGTTACAAAAATGATAAATCTGCGGTTAGGATTGAAAAAGCCTTAAATGAGAGAATTTAAAGGGTTTTTCATATGTTTCGAAACAATTTTTTTTCATTACAAAGATTTTAATATTTAAAAACACGTTTAAATCCTTTTTAAAATGACTTAAAACACCTAACCGCGGCATCGTCATTTTTGTAACTTATTTAAGTATAGGTTACAAAAATGACGATTCTACGGTTAGACATTTTTACGTTCAAACATCATACATTACATGCTCCAAACACTTTAAATTGATATAAGATATAATATGATGGGATAAATTGTTTTATCTTTTTAAAGCACCTTAGGATTGTAGAAATCTCCTAACCGCAACAATATCATTTTTGTAACGTTAAAATTAAGTTACAAAAATGATAGTGCTGCGGTTAGAAGTTTTTTATGGCCCTATAGTGTTTTTAAATAAAAAAAAAAACAATTTATCCCATCATATTATATTTTATTTAATCAATTTAAAGTATTTGTAGCAGATTATATGTAGTGTTTAAACGAAAAAATGTCTAACCGTAGAATCATCATTTTTGTAACCTAATCTAAAATAAGTTACAAAAATGACGATGCCGCGGTTAGCTGATTTAAGCCATTTTGAAAGGATTTTAAATGTGTTCAAGTTTTAAAATCTTTGTAATGGAAAATGGTTGTTTCGAAACATATGAAAAACCCTTTAATTTCTTTGATGTAGGACTGTTTTAAATTCTAAAACGCAGACATTATTTTTGTAACTTAATTTTTACGTTACAAAAATGATAATTGTAGGGTTAGTTCATTACATGTTTATAACATTAGATTTTGGCAATTCTATTCTAATTTTCAATACATTCTTAACCAAAAGTTCGCTTAAAAATAATCTGTTCTATAAAGACAACTTTTATTTTGAGCGAAAAATCTGCAAGGGGTACCTTATAATTTTTAATTTTATAATTTTTTGTTTTGTTTTTTTATTTAAAATATGTTTGTTTGATTATATTGATGTATCAGACACTATAAATGACGTTGCATTGTCTCTAATTTGGGTAGTTTTCATATTTAAGTTCAATTTCTCTTTCATTTTAATGGTGTTTGTGTATTTTTTAGAAAAAGACCCTATCAAAATGGTGAATCTTTTGATATGGACAGATAATGCACTTAAAAGATGGTTGGATTGTGTATCATATAGGAGATATTTTATAATAAAACTATCTTTCATTTCTTGCTGCAACAATGATATGAAGCAGTAAATGTTAAGGTCAATTTCTCTTTCAATTTAATAGTGTTTTGTACATTTTTTAGCACAAGACCCTATCAAAATAGTGCATCGTTTGATATGGACAGATTATGCACTTAAAAGATGGTTGGATTGTCTATCATATAGGGTATATATTGTCTATAATACCATTTGATTTTGGATTTATTAGAGATGTGAATGTTGACATTACAAATTACGATTGATTTTGTTTTATATTTGTTCTTATTTAGTTCCAAGGATCTTGCATAATTTGTATATTCTACAATTTGTTTGGATGACGCTCTGATAAGACTATCATACTGGCTATCGTTTAAAATATCTTAAATATTAAAATTGCAATTTATACCAGCGTAAAAATTGTATAGTTTCTTCATTTTCAAATGTATCAATACAATTGAGTTACAAAAATGACGATACCGCGGTTAAGATTTTTTAGGTATAATTTAATGTTTTAAACACACCGCAATAGTGTATGCATTAGATAATTTACCGTTTTGTTATACTGTGGAAAAATTCTTATTAGAAAATTAAAATTGCAAAAATTATAATGTTTTGTCATCTGGAAATAAAGCATATCAATTGAAACAATACTTTTTATTTATTGTTTAAACAAGCCATTTGAAAATACTATTTAACGTGCAAATTGTTCAAAACCATCTTATAAATTATGTTTTTCGTACTTGTAGCACATTTGAGACAAACGTTCTTAGGTGAAAATTTCATCTTGGTCGTTTCACAATATACTTTATATATTAGGATCAATAATGAAGAAATATGTAATAAACTGTTTGTTTGAAGCCAAGGATTAGAATATTTCTTCAAAAACTAGGTGGAAAACCGACCTTGATTAAGTTACAAAAATGACTGTACCGCGGTTAAAATATTTACATAGTATTACACAGTAAAACACTTTACAAACATGATGTATTGACAGGCGGGAATGCATTTTATTATACCATACAAAACAGCACATCGAAAATCAACATCTTAAATGTTTTAAAAGACTCTTAATATTGGGTGGATTAAGTTACATAAATGAAAATCTGACGGTTAGAAAAGGGTTAACATGAAAACCCACAAAAAATTGTCGCGCTTTTGTGTTGCTAGGTAATTAATATCCTTTTACTTTAAACTTCGTCAGGGTGATGACTCATATTAATACTTACAGGTCAAACCAAAAAAATGATAACAATTTTGTTTTCTGACAAAGCGATCTGAAACTTGCAAAAATAGAAAAAAAGCTTAATAAAGATTAAGTAGATAAAGTTTTTTCTTTCTAATTCAAGGATAAAGAGGAAATTTCAGCTAACCGCGGAGTGTCATTTATGTACCTTTAAGAGATTTCTTTTGGTAATATCTCGGTCAAAAATGATCTTTTGAAAACCAGAAAAAATGTCCTGCCGCGTTTAGAAAACACTTTTATATGTCTTAAATAATCAAAAATTCAACATTTAGTCTAACGTTACATAAATGATATTTGGGTTACATTAGATGATTATTTAAGTTACATAAATGATTATTTAAGTTACATAAATGATTATTTAAGTTACATAAATGATTATTTAAGTTGCATAAATGATAATTTAAGTTACAATAATGACAGCTACCGTTACAATAATGACTCGAGTTACAATAATGACGGTTACGGTTACAAAAATTAACCGCAGCGTTACAAAAATGAAAATTACCGTTACAAAAACGACGGTTACCGTTACAAAAACGTTCGTAACGATAGTTAGGGTTAGGGTTAGGGTTAGGGTTAGGGTTAGGGTTAGGGTTAGGGTTAGGGTTAGGGGCCTAGTGATGAAATTTTTGTAACGATTTCAGTGGATTCTGTAACGTAATCACATTTTATTGTAACGTAATAAAAACAATTTGTAACTTAATTTTTAATGTTTGTAACTTCTTGACGTTTGTCACTTAATCCAGATTTTTGTAACCTAATCACGACATATTGTAACTAAAATAAAAATATTTGTAACATAAATTTTTTTTCTGTAACATAATTTTTTTTTCTGTAACATAATTTTTTTACATCTGTAACATAATTCTTATTTTTGTAACAAATGAGACAAAGAAGGACCACTTTTTTGCAAAATTTTTTGTGTCCTTTTGCATGAAAATAGATCTCAATTTCCTGATAAATATATCAAAAAATGGAAGTTGTATCATTTTTAGTTTTTTACTTATGTAACTTTTTAGATTTTTTAAGTTACAAATATCAGCTTTATGATTAAGCAATGGTTAGCATATAAAACTTATATTTTCGTTATGTAAAAAATGATTATATTGCAAAATTTTCTGCTTAATCTGATAACACTGAGACTCTTAAAATTACAACATGTTAATATGGAAACGGTTACGTAAACAAATTAAGTTACATAAATTGATTTCATTTGTTATTTTCAAATATTCTGTTATTCTGGTAAAATAAATCAAATTATCGTCTTTAAGACACTTTATGTTCAAAATTTCATGAAGATATCTGTAAGAAAAATACCTAACCCTAGGTGAAAACCAAAATTGGAGTATTTTTTTACGTTACAAAAATAACCTGAATGTGATTAGATGCAATCAAAACATTCCGAGTAAGTTCCGTGTGTTTCACTTTTATACTCTAACCGTATAAACTTTTCCTTTTGATTACACATTTTGTTCACCCTTTAAATTAAGTGTTTTTATCAATTTGATTGTGTGTTTTTAGACTTAATTTAGTTACAAAAATTAAAATGGCATGGTTAGAGTCCCATATAGATCACAATGCAAAAGAAACAACATATTTGTATGAAACATATGCCTCCTTTACTGTACTAGTGAGATACTCTGAGCAAAGTCGAACAGAAATGGCAATTCTTTGTTATTACAAAAAAATCATATTTTGCCTTTAAGTTACAGAAATTCAAATTCTGTGGTTACATTTATCGGTTTGTGTTTGATATGTATGTTCTTACAATGTATGGTTTATTTTACTATGTGATGCTTAAAAACTGGCGTAATAATTCCCGAAACGCTGCATAGAACGATTTTGTTGATAGCAAGCATTCACAGAATTCATAATTTTTTAGTACTGTTTAAACATATAAACAACCGAAAACCGTATTTAAAACACTCCAATGAATGCACATAAACTATATATACATAATGTATAACGATTCACAATAAATGACAAGACTTAGGAACACTGGGATGTTTTTTTTAAATTTTACGTTTGTAACTTAATTCGTGGTTAGAACAATAATTAAGTTACAAATGTTCAAATAACGTGGTTAGTTTGACGTTTTGTTATCGTGAACAATATATAGACATAATCACAAAGTTTGTATCCCCCTTAATTAATATAGCGACATGCATATAAATGATTTCTTTTAGCACAATGCTCTTGTAATTGCAAGTCAAATATATTGATAAACTTATGCTTTGGGCTACAAGAAGATTTATCAATGAACCCTAACCATAATGGAGTTTAACAAAAACAAAAACAAATAAATAAACGTTTCTTTAAATCATTATTAAAAATCTTAGAACAATTTATCTAGTGACAACGCATGAGGGAAGGAGAGGAAAAGTAATATCAGATATATTTAAAGAACAGATGGACAATATTTTCATTTCTATTAATTCTCTGAAATATATTCAAACAGAGTTGTTCCATCTTTCATATAAATATTTTATATCTTTTCCTGAAGTTAAACCTCACATAGTTGTTAAAAAAATGTTGTATATAACTATTAACTTGTGCAGCGGATCGTACCAACATTGTGCAACTGATACATACAGGAATCCGTTGTTTTAATAGCTTGTGAAATTGTCTATCACATAGTATATATTCAATCTTAAAATAAATGTTCATACATTATTTTTGTCATCAATAAAAGATAAACATTCATTCAAAGGCCTTTAACTTTTTGCATTTAAAATTGTGTAATGTATAGGATACATTAATTTTAAAAAAATGATTGAAAAGGGACAAGGCAACATGCCCAAGTGTTTTGCATTGATATTGCACGTGGAAGCACCGATGTAGATATGTAGATATTGTAAAGATATGTATATATTATAAACACTCTGTACGTAGACATGGTGTCTCATCCCATGAGTGAATAGCTTTGTCGGTTCTATATATATTACCTAAAAACAAGATTCCTTAGTAAAAGAGGTTTGAGATATTTAATCAAACTGTTTATTTTTTCTATTCATACATCCAGCAGATTAAATATTCTAGTGGATTATATGAATATATTTTTTTACTCAACTTTTTTTGAAAACACGGAAAATAATGCGATCTCTTGTATGCAAATTATATTTTTGAGGATCTTTAAACACTATTTAAGGACGATAACTGGTAATCATCTGGGTTAACACTCTTAATCTTGTCACTGTTTAACTAAATTAAGTTACAAATATTCCATTCTATGGTTAGAGTGCAGTGACACGGATAGAAAATGAAAGCAAAATTACGTTACAAAATTTAGTTCTTCGGGATTAAGTTTATTCAGATTACAACAATATGATAGTCGACCGATTAAAAACATTGGATGCCTGTACAGATGACAAAGTTATGTTAAACAGTTGAAAAATCAGTATTTCTGATAGACATTTATTTCATCAGGTGTAACCATTTAGAATCAATTTATGTAACGAATTTTACCGAATTAAGTTACAAAAATTATTTGCATTGAGTACCTTTCGTTCTCATTAGTACATGTCCAATGACTTGGCACCTTATGTTTTTAGATACATTTAATTTTAGCATTCTCTAAATATAAAGGCAGTTTTTTGTAATTGATTAAAAAAGTCACGATATGTTGAAACCACTAGTTGTTAGTTTTTGTAACTTATTCATTCGTGCGTACATGGTTCTCTTGGCACTTTATATCTGTTTTTGCAAGGTTTAAGATATGATCCGATACTCAGTTTGAGCTACTGAGTTCGAATAAATATTTGTTTTTTAAATTCAAGGAGAAAATATTTTTGGTAAAAAAATTCCTTAGGGGTATACCTTTTGAAAAATTAAAAGAAAATTTTTTGTGTTTAATCGATAAATATTTTACAAATTATTGTTATATATAATGCAAATAGTTCAAATTTCAAAAATATTGAGATTTTATGTTTTAAAATCTTTAAAACTAATTGTGAAAATTGATGTTTGTAACTTAAATAAATATAAAATAGAAATAATTGACTAAATGAACATCTCCAATCAAACCTAAGCCAAAACGTTATTGTGGTTATGGTGATTTCATTGCGTTTGTACTTCATTTACTCCAAAACAGGATTGCAATTTCCAATGATTATTCAATATCATTATTATATTAATTTAATTTTCGTTATTTCAGTTTCTGAACTATATGGTATAATCCTAAATATTCACCACATAAGAAAGGGGTTTTGATGTTTGGTGCTGCAGGTCCTGGTAAACGTTCTTTCCATTAATTTGTTCACTGATCCTTATGCTTTTTATGCAAACAGTAAAGTTATGTTAAATAGTATTGATGGTGAGAAGAATAATATATGGATGATGCCACTGTCGACACTACAGATAACACGGAGAGTTAATATTATAATTGACAAGGGGTTACCGTGCTAGCTGTAAAAGGAAAAGATGGGTGTTTTCAGAGTTATATTACTCTGATAGTAATGAGAGAAGAAAAGTAATTATTTGAGATTACAGTTGATTAATTAATTATAATATAGTTACAGGAAAGACAGAAATACTCTGTTTAAATACATTGAAGAGAATTATCGGAAATGAATAAAATGTTCATATGATTTTGAACTATATTTGTTACTACCTTCCATCTACATCTCTCATACGTTGTCATTGGATATAGTGTTCTACGATATTGAAAAAATTATTAAAGAAACATCGATTTATTTGTTCTAATTTTTGTAAAATATAATTTAAATCTAATAATAAAATTACGTTACAAAAATATTGCTTAGTCACTAAATCAACTATTTGTAACGTAATACCATGATTAGATTTAAAATAAGTTTTAATCGTGTATAAACCAATATTTATTGAAAATATTACTGTTTTATTATTATTCAAGGTTACAATTGAGAATAAATTATATAAATAGATACAGGAAAGACAGAATTACTCTGTTGAAATACATTTAATAGGGTTATCAGAAATGAAAAAAAATCTTCATATGTTTTTGAAGTATAAATGTTACCACCTTCTTTTTCCTGCCCTCTTACGTTGTCACCGGATAAAGTGTTCTAAGATATTGAAAAAATCATTAAAGAAACATCGATTTATTTGTTCTAATTTTTGTAAAAAACACCATTTGAATCTAATAATAAAATTACGTTACAAAAATATTGCTTAGTCACGAAATCAACTATTTGTAACGTAATACCATGATTAGATTTAAAATAAGTTTTAATCGTGTATAAACCAATATTTATTGAAAATATCATTGTTTTATTATTATTCAAGGTTACAATTGATGAATAAATTATAAAATAGATACAGAAAAGACAGAATTACTCTGTTTAAATACATTTATTAGGGTTGTCAGAAATGAAAAAAATTCTTCATATGTTTTTGAAGTATAAATGTTACCACCTTCTTTTTTCCTGCCCTCTTACGTTGTCACCGGATAGAGTGTTCTAAGATATTGAAAAAATCATTAAAGAAACATCGATTTATTTGTTCTAAATTTTGTAAAACACCATTTAAATCTAATAATAAAATTACGTTACAAAAATATTAGTTAATCACGAAATCAACTATTTGTAACGTAATACCATGATTAGATTGAAAATAAGTTTTAATCGTGTATAAACCAATATTTATTGAAAATATCATTGTTTTATTATTATTCAAGGTTACAATTGATGAATAAATTATAAAATAGATACAGAAAAGACAGAATTACTCTGTTTAAATACATTGATTAGGGTTGTCAGAAATGAAAAAATTCTTCATATGTTTTTGAAGTATAAATGTTACCACCTTCTTTTTCCTGCCTCTTACGTTGTCACTGGATAAAGTGTTCTAAGATATTGAAAAAATCATTAAAGAAACATCGATTTATTTGTTCTAAATTTTGTAAAACACCATTTAAATCTAATAATAAAATTACGTTACAAAAATATTAGTTAATCACGAAATCAACTATTTGTAACGTAATACCATGATTAGATTGAAAATAAGTTTTAATCGTGTATAAACCAATATTTATTGAAAATATCATTGTTTTATTATTATTCAAGGTTACAATTGATAATAAATTATAAAATAGATACAGGAAAGACAGAATTACTCTGTTTAAATACATTTAATAGTGTTATCAGAAATGAAAAAAATTCTCATATGTTTTTGAAGTATAAATGTTACCACCTTCTTTTTCTGCCCTCTTACGTTGTCACCGGATAAAGTGTTCTAAGATATTGAAAAAATCATTAAAGAAACATCGATTTATTTGTTCTAATTTTTGTAAAACACCATTTAAATCTAATAATAAAATTACGTTACAAAAATATTGCTTAGTCACGAAATTAACTATTTGTAACGTAATACCATGATTAGATTTAAAAAGTTTTAATCGTGTATAAAACCAATATTTATTGAAAATATCATTGTTTTATTATTATTCAAGGTTACAATTGATAAATAAATTATAAAATAGATACAGAAAGACAGAATTACTCTGTTTAAATACAGTTATTAGTGTATCAGAAATGAAAAAAATTCTTCATATGTTTTTGAAGTATAAATGTTACCACCTTCTTTTTCCTGCCCTCTTACGTTGTCAACGGATAAAGTGTTCTAAGATATTGAAAAAATCATTAAAGAAACATCGATTTATTTGTTCTAAATTTGTAAAACACCATTTGAATCTAATAATAAAATTACGTTACAAAAATATTAGCTTAGTCACTAAATCAACTTTTGTAACGTAATACCATGATTAGATTTAAAATAAGTTTTAATCGTGTATAAACCAATATTTATTGAAAATATCATTGTTTTATTATATTCAAGGTTACAATTGATAAATAAATTATAAAATAGATACAGGAAAGACAGAATTACTCTGTTTAAATACATTTAATAGTGTTATCAGAAATGAAAAAAAATTCTTCATATGTTTTTGAAGTATAAATGTTACCACCTTCTTTTTCCTGCCCTCTTACGTTGTCACCGGATAAAGTGTTCTAAGATATTGAAAAAATCATTAAAGAAACATCGATTTATTTGTTCTAATTTTTGTAAAACACCATTTAAATCTAATAATAAATTACGTTACAAAAATATTGCTTAGTCACTAAATCAACTTTTTGTAACGTAATACCATGATTAGATTTAAAATAAGTTTAATCGTGTATAAACCAATATTTATTGAAAATATCATTGTTTTATTATTATTCAAGGTTACAATTGATGAATAAATTGTAAAATAGATACAGGAAAGACAGAATTACTCTGTTTAAATACATTTAATAGAATTTCATAAATGAAAAAAATCTTCATATGTTTTTGAAGTATAAATGTTACCACCTTCTTTTTCCTGCCCTCTTACGTTGTCACCGGATAAAGTGTTCTAAGATATTGAAAAAATCATTAAAGAAACATCGATTTATTTGTTCTAATTTTTGTAAAACACCATTTAAATTTAATATTAAAATTAAGTTACAAAAATATTGCTTAGTCACGAAATCAACTATTTGTAACGTAATACCATGATTAGATTTAAAATAAGTTTTAATCGTGTATAAACCAATATTTATTGAAAATATCATTGTTTTATTATTATTCAAGGTTACAATTGATAAATAAATTTAATATAGATACAGGAAAGACAGAATTACCCTGTTTAAATACATTTAATAGGGTTATCAGAAATGAAAAAATTCTTCATATGTTTTTGAAGTATAAATGTTACCACCTTCTTTTTCCTGTCCTCTTACGTTGTCACCGGATAAAGTGTTCTAAGATATGAAAAAATCATTAAAGAAACATCGATTTATTTGTTTTAATTTTTGTAAACACCATTTAAATCTAATAATAAAATTACGTTACAAAAATATTGCTTAGTCACGAAATCAACTATTTGTAACGTAATACCATGATTAGATTTAAAATAAGTTTTAATCGTGTATAAACCAATATTTATTGAAAATATCATTGTTTTATTATTATTCAAGGATACAATGGATGGATAAATTATAAAATAGTTACACGAAAGACAGAATTACTCTGTTTAAATACATTTTAGCGAATTATCAGAATAAATAAAATTGCTTATATGTTTTTGAAGTATATTTGTTACTACCTTCCATCTACATTTCTCGTACGTTGTCACAGGATAAAGTGTTTTTAGATTTGTAAAAGCATTAAACATGTTGACTTAACCACGTTTAATAAAGTTTTGTAACGTAATAATCTGTTTACGTTACTATAATTAAAATTACGTGATTATATAATTTCCACCAAAAATGCAAAGTTTGAACTATTTTTCTTTCTTTAAGAGTTAGTACATTGGATGCGGAGGCAAAATCCTTTTAAGTTTAATACGAATAAAGAAGTTGTGTTATATTTATTTAATATTTGGCTTTGAAACTGTAAAAAAGTTACATAGTTAACATTGAATTCGCTCAATATTGATAAATGAAGAAATGAATTAAGAATACCAACAAGATTTGTTTCAACCACTGTAAAAAGAAAATAATGCACTAACCACGAAAACTGAATGAATGTAACGTAATTTTTAGGATTAAGTTACAGAAATTATACTTAGAGGGTTAATGATTTTGAAAAAAATGAAATTGACATAAAACATTGTGTTTCGTGCGATGTTAAGGATAGCAGATGATTGTTAGAGAAATTTTGCCGACTCGATGATACAGATGAAAAACAATGGTCAACAAAGACAAACAGAAAAACAGTAGCGTAAATAATCAATTTCCAACTTTATTTAAGCTACCGAAACTGCTTTATTTTAACAGCCTCACCTTAAGTTATAACCTCTGTAAAGCAAAGAGTAATTTATCATTAATAAGGTCAAAAATTGATGAAATTGTTTTTTGTAACTTAATCATGTTCTGCTCACAGAAATTAAGTTACAAAAATCGAATCGTTGCGATTACAGTTTGTAATTGATATAGAAGATATAATAAAAACATTAAATGGAAATTCTATCATTTCAATACTACGTCTATGTTTTGTCAAATTTAATACAATAGTAGTGTGTCTTTAAATGCCGTTTTCGTAACAAGGGTCAACTAGAAATATATGTTAAAATGAATATAAATCGCTGAAAATGACACAAAAAGTAGTGCATATTCAGATAAAAACGATGTATGAATAATTATACGATATATCAATGTATATGGTAATGGACCATGTTATTTTGATAAAATTTCATTGGCATATTTCACAGGTTTAAAGAAATATACAGACCGGCCATTTTGACAGTCGAAATTCTACGTCAAAATCTTTAAAACGATACTAAATATAACCTATATCTCAAAATTTGAAAAAAATATGATGATGTCAAAATCTCTTGAATTCCTGACAACATAATTCAATGGTTGAGTGCCTAGGGTTAGGTAGTTTAAATTACGCTATAACATTAAAACTCTGGTTAATGATAGTGCATTAATTGCTGTTTATTTTAGTTGTAATATCATTGAGTAATATTTTAAATTAGAATTTAAAAGTAATTTAAATCATTTAAAAATCATAAAAAAGTACAAAATATGCTAGGGTTACTATATGAGCTTAGGGTTTGACACTTATTTTAGGAATATTTTGAAATACTTGACATCAAAAAATACCCTGACGTTTTCTCAATCAGGAATAATAATAATATTGATATTTAGTCAAGACTAAGTATGAACAACTTGGAGGAATCTTATTACACCCCCCAATATTTGACGTTTGTAACGTAATTTTTAAAAGGTTTTTAGATTTTTTCATCACTAAAAATCGTTTTTTTGTGTGCAGAGAATACCTTATTTCGAAAGTACATGTTGCAAGCTATTGGAAACAATATAATTTTTTAACAAATGTCGTTTTGTTTAAAAGTTAGGTATGTTTGAAAACCTTGATTTTTGGAACTAAATCTAAATATTTGTAACTTAATTACTTAATAAGAAATTAGTCAACATCAATTGCGGGAACTCTGATTTCTCAGAAAATTGAAAAGATAAGGAAATATCGCTTTGCATGCGCCTTGGAAACATTTTGAAGCAACTTTTGAGCAAGTTTAGTGATATTTAATCGACAAATAAAAAATTATGAAGGAAAGAATCAACTTGATACAAAATGTGACATTCGAAATTCTTTCGGACTTTTTGGGGGATATACCCCACCAGACCATATGTTACCCAGACATGGAATTTTCAAAGTAGGTGGTTACAGGATTGTAGGGCGTGGTTTATTGAGGGGTTAGACTGAGATTTCGAATCCATAAAGACATCTTCTAACCACCTACAGGGGGCCGAGATAAAATTACGTTACAAACATCAAATTTCGAGACATACATCTAACCATATCATATTTATCATTCGAGTAAAAATACAGGACAAATTTCTAATTATAGTACTAATCAGGGGCTATTTGGGAAAAGTCGAATTTATGAAAGTAACTCAACTTAAGGAAATTGTATATTGTCAAAGTCGCAAGTTACAAAAAAATTTCTAATCACCAATCCATCACTATAATTAGGGTTAGGGTTAGGGTTAGGGTTAGGGTTAGGGTTAGGGTTAGGGTTAGGGTTAGGGTTTAGGGTTAGGGTTAGGGTTAGGGTTAGGGTTAGGGTTAGGGTTAGGGTTAGGGTTAGGGTTAGGGTTAGGGTTATTACCGAGTTTTTTTTTGTAACTTACATGTTGATTTTGTAACCTATTAAATACTGTTGGTAACTTACGGTTTCAACTTTGTAACCTCTAGATTCACTAGGTAACTTAAGATTTCATCTAGTAACTTAAAGATCAATATTGTAACATAAAATCATTATAGTAACATAAAAATCATTAGATGTAACTAATAATTCATCATTGTAACATAAAAATCAATATAGTAACTTTCTTTTTCACGTTCGTAACTTATTTGTCATTTTGGTAACTTAATTTTATTATAACGTAACATATATGTCTATTTGGTAACATAAATATCAATATTGTAACATAAAGTACTAAGTTAGTAACTTGCAATGTCATACTTGTAACTTGCGGTTAAGCAAATTTTCTCTAATCACAGGATTCAATTTTGTAACCTACAAAGCCTAAAATTATTTTGTAACAGGTCTGTGGGTTGTATAAAGCTAAAAAAGTTAGCTAAAATGCACTTAGACTGGTAAAAAACAACGTATAGTTTTTCAGATATGTAACCTAAAAGGCATGATTTCAGGGGTATCAGGGTTAGGACTTTAATATGTTTTATGACGAAATGCGTTTACATACTTATATTTAGCCTCAAATATAGAGAAAACACACCATTCCAATTGTTTTCTCAAAGACAAAGACGTCATAAGTTTTTTTTGTTTGAGGCTTCAATATTTTTTTTACCATCTAACTAACATGATTTATGTCAAGGTTGCATAAGTACAGTTGTCCAGAATTTTTGGCAGAATTTTAAAAAATATTTTTAAGTTAACCCTGTCTTAACCACGACATTTTCATCTTTGTAACATAATCAAGGTCGTTTTGGATCGTCAATTAGATGCAGAAATTGGTCATTTTTCAACAATTTCGATTCGGATTGCCAAAGGCAAAATAAAATGTTACTGTAATTTCAAAATTTTTGAACAAAATACAAATTATTTTCTGATAAAATATCTAGACACGGTACAATCATTTTTGTAACATAATCAAGGTCTAATTTCCCCTATTTGGAATGGTAAAAACGTTTGTTTCCATCCTTTTTGGAATTTGAAACGTATGCATTTGACATATTTTATCGATACATGTGAATTTTATGTCAATAAGAATAGTTTTAATTTTTTGAAAATTTATATTAAATGGTAGAAAATAAATTAAATTATAAAAAATAATAAATAAGCTTATAGCCTCGAATCAAGTCATTATCAGTAATTTATGGTATCTTTACTTATTAAAAAGACAAGATTTATCAAGAAAAAACATCATTTTATCAGAAATGTTTTCTTATGAAAATATGGTATACATATTTTACAATATGCTATCATATAAATGACATTTTTTCAAATTTTTGAGGGAATTTGAAATGAATATGAACCATTTAATCAGATTAGGCACCATGGAAACATTAGGAATTGAACAACGGCACCTAAAATCTTTCGATAGATTTGAACTCGTCATTGAAAATCATAGTATGAAAATGCATTCAAATTTGCTCTATCTCTTTAAATAAGGGAGATCGCTTATAATAGTTTTAATATCGTGATCTAAGGTTTGATGTCAATTGGATATTAAAAGAAGAATATTGATCATCATCTACCAGTTATTTTGCGTTTCTAAACCAAATTAATCTTTAAAAAAAACTCTAACCGCAGTATTTTCATTTTTGTAACCTAAAAGGCATGATTTCAGGGGTATCAGGTTTAGGACTTTAATATGTTTTATGACGAAATGCGTTTACATACTTATATTTAGCCTCAAATCTAGGAGAGAAAACACACCATTTCAATTGTTTTCTCAAAGACAAAGACGTCATAAGTTTTTTTTTGTTTGAGGCTTCAATATTTTTTTTACCATCTAACTAACATGATTTATGTCAAGGTTGCATAAGTACAGTTGTCCAGAATTTTTGGCAGAATTTTGAAAAATATTTTTACGTTAACCCTGTCTCAACCACGACATTTGCATTTTTGTAACATAATCAAGGTCGTTTTGGATCGTCAATTAGATGCAGAAATTGGTCGTTTTTTAACAATTTCGATTCGGATTGCCAAAGGCAAAATAAAATGTTACTGTAATTTCAAATTATTTGAACAAAATACAAATTATTTTCTGATAAAATATCTAGACGCGGTACAATCATTTTTGTAACATAATCAAGGTCTAATTTCCCCTATTTTGAATGGTAAAAACGTTCGATTCCATCCTTTTTAGAATTGGAAACATATGCGTTTTACATGTTTTATCGATACATGTCAATTTTATGTCAATAAGAATAGTTTTAATTTTTTGAAAATTTATATTAAATGGTAGAAAATAAATTAAATTATAAAAAATAATAAATAAGCTTATAGCCTCGAATCAAGTCATTATCAGTAATTTATGGTATCTTGACTTATTAAAAAGACAAGATTTATCAAGAAAAAACATCATTTTATCAGAAATGTTTTCTTATAAAATATGGTATACATATTTTACAATATGCTGTCATACAAATGACTTTTCTCAAATTTTTTAGGGTATTTGAAACGAATATAAATCATTTAATTATGATTAGGCACCATGGGAAACATTTAGGAATTGATCAACGGCACCTAAAATCTTTCGATAGATTTGAACTCGTCATTGAAAATCATAGTATGAAAATGCATTCAAATTTGCTCTATCTCTTTAAATAAGGGAGATAGCTTATAATAGTTTTAATATCGTGATCTAAGGTTTGATGTCAATTGGATATTAAAAAGAAGAATATTGATCATCATCTACCAGTTTGTTTGCGTTTCTAAACCAAATTAATCTCTCAAAAAACTCTAACCGCAGTATTTTCAAGTTTGTAACATAATATAAGTTACCAAAATGAAGTACACAGGATTAGAATGGTGGCAACTTAATATAACATAATGGGTCTTTATCCTCGCAATTACCTCATTACTTCAATTCAATGTGACAGTAGAATTATGTTTAATCTAAACAAAATGTCATCTTGTCCTGTAATTTTCCTAACCCTATGTGTATCATTTTTGTAACTTAAACAGTATTCTTAAGTTGTCTATTACTTTGTTAAATAACAGATTAAAGGCAGTTTCTTATTGATTCCTTAAAGATATTTTAACATAGACTTGAATAATATGAAGCTTTAAAAGATTTGAAGAGAAAAAAATTTTACACGAAAAAATTCTCAAGGGGTACACCTTACGAAAAATAATTTTTTTTCACAAAATTAAACGCGAGAAACCATTATGTCAGGTTGCGTTATAATTTTCTTCTTAATTAACCCATAGTTTCATTTAAATATCTATGTTCTTTTCGTTTTTGTAGCAATTTTTCATTTTAATCACATACAGTATTCACTTTATATACAGCTACAGTGTAATTAACCCTGAATTTGATGTCTTTACTGTATTTCGCACACCATTTGATACTGTGTTATTGGAATGACACATCAATACATTGTTTGTAATTCATTCCAAAAGAAAAAATGGCCTAATCAAAATCTCATGTATTTGATAACTTATAAACAATAAGTTACAAAAATGATAAATTTGGGGTTAGAATATTTTTCATTAATGCACAACTCCATTAACTAAGGCGTGTTAGTTACATATGATTTAAGTTATGTGTTATTCATAAATGGGGAGAAATGATTGAATTTTATGATAATAACAATGTTTTCATCAAAACCTGATTTTCATTTTTGTAACATAAATTACATCCAATTGTTAGCGGTTAGACATTTTCACGCTATAAGATATGTTTTTGAGCTAGGTGTATAAGTAATGTAAAAGATCACTCAACTACACATATATATTTATCAACTAATACATAGTATTGATGATTTTTACATGAGAAATGTCCAATCCTATTCTCTTTAATTTTGTAACCAAATATCAGACTCAATTAATAGAATACTGTTAAATAATAATAAATTAAGCTTTATTTTATTTTAAAAAATGCACAAAAAGATTGAATTATATCATTTCGGCTGTTTGCTGATCAACCCTGATATTTTCATTTTTGTAACCTAAATTAAGTTACGTAAATGAAATTTCCGTGGTTAGAGATTTTTCGGTTTAAATTATGTACAACAGGTAGATGTTTTATTAATATGAATAGATAATAGAACTCTTTATATGTATTTTTAAATTAGTACATAAAATAACTAATGTTAGGACGATAAATGTCTAACTGGGAAAATTTCATTTCAGTAACTTAATTTAGGTTACAAAAATGAAGATATCAGGGTTAGATCAGTAAAGAGACAAAATGATATAATTCAATCGTTTTCACCTTATTTGTGAATAGTACATAACTCAAATCATAAGTAACTAACGATCCTTGGTCAATTAAGTCGTATGTTAACTGAATACATTATAACCCCAAACTTTTCATTTTTGTAACTTATTTTTTATAAGTTACAAAAATGATTGTTTCATGATTAAAAAAATCCGACAATAGTATGACATTTCTGTCTAGAATAGCATACTTGAGTTGTTATGTTGGATTGATATGATGCCATAAAAGCAAAGATAATCATATATTATCTTGTATTTAATCCTTGCCAGACAAACCCTATGAACATCATTTTTGTAACTTAAAGTTGATAAGTGATTAATAGGTGACCCTTAAGTTTTGCAGCGCATCGTATCAAAATGAAGCTACTTTGAAACATTTAAAATAACTCATTGTGTACCTCGTGAATATGTCCATCCTATAGGATGCATCTGATTTCATAATATCAAGTAGTTGGTTGCATTCAGAGCCGTAAGAAAGTAAGAACATTTTCAAAAAATTCCATTAAATTTTACAACGCATGGTAACAAAATGGCTCCAGTCAATCATTTTAAATATCTCATTGATATATTCCACGACGCACGATACATTTATGTGCAAACTAGAATGTGTACCATTGAATCGCTTTCCGCCATTTCTGGTATTTTGAATATAACAATTCATATGTTATCCTTAAGTTTTACATTGATATGCAAACGGTCACAAGTGCGGGGATTTAAAAACATGATATTGACATAGATATACAGAGTTAAAGTTCAGTATTGATGAATGTATCAAATATTCTTTGTTCTGATGAATTGTTATTAACTAAGTTACATAAATGATACTTCCGTGGTTAGGATATACATTATTGTGGAATCCATTCAGTAAGGGTAAACCCTGTTTTACAAGTTCCTTAGATCATATTTTGTTAATGTAAGTAATAGGTTCATCCTCATATGTCTACTTCGTTGTTAACTACCCTAACCGCAATGGTTTCATTTTTGTAACTTATTCGCATAAACAAAAGGTTAAAGTTAACGTAAAATATGCTATCTTTTCTATTGTATGGAATGTCAACATAGACATCTTTATCGTCTCTTTTTATTATATCAATACCATAATGATATGTAATGTATAAGTATATAACCCTAGCAGTTAATCATTTTGAAACAATTTTGCAAAATATTATGCCTGTTTTCCATATACACTTAACTGATCGCTGATAATGTTACAAATATGAAACATAGATCATATAACTGCAAATATTAAAGCGAATTAACAAACTGTTTTTAGATTTTTGGTAATAAAATATCACGTCAAAAAAACATTGTTCTTTCGAGTAGAAATCGACGCTTTCTTTGCAATAAAAATAGCGTTAGTGATAGTATGTCCAATATGCTATAGGTACTAGTCAAAGTTTCTTTTTTCAATGCATTTAACTATGAAAATAATTTAAACATTAGAAACAGAGAATAAGTTACAAAAATGAAATAATGATGAGTAGATCTTTTCAGAATGAAGAATAATCAAATAATAAAGTTTGTGAAGTAAAATGAACAGCGTAAGAACAACTTAATTTAATGACATTAAAGTGTTTCGTTTGAAATAGTTATACAGCATATGACAACTTGATAAGTGAAAAAAATTTACATGCATATAAACGAGAAAAAACATGAATATTTTGAAGTAATTTTTGGTAGACATAAGTAATTGTGTTGTAATTTCTTTGCTTTTAAGTTTCATCAAAATATCTCTTAATAATCAACATAACCCTAGGCAAAAATCAATTGGGGGGTTAATTTTTGACGACTCTTGACTCGGTAAATAATATGCTGAGCACCAGATGCATTTGCATGGCCGTTGTTTTAATCACATACTTTATTCAATTGTAATTAAAATAAAGTTCAGATAGAAAATGCGAAAATGTACTCCCTTTGAAATTTTGCAATTTTTATGTCATTTTTGTTAAAATGTTGGCAATGAATTTTCATAGTTTAAAGCAATTTCAAGAATGATTTTTTGTGACCTGGCAAAACAAACAGTTGCCAATCCACTTACAGTCACTAGATTATTGTATCTTCTTCAGGGAATTTGTTACAGATTTTTGAAATACCCCCCTGCTAAAAGGTTACTAAAATGACGTAAACGGGAAATTTGAATTTTTCCCATGGATCGGCATTGAGAAAAAGAATTGAAACCAGTCTTTTTTCCATAGTAATTATAATGAATATAGCTTCCTTCCCGCACTAAAACCCTAAGCAAACGTGGCTTTTAACACATCAACCCTAGGCAAAAACGGACAAAATTTGATTAAGTTACCAAAATGAACCTAACCATGCCCTTGGTTTCATGATTTTTTGGACCGATAAGAACTGTATGTTATATAATATGGTAGATACATGTCTTGCGGTTCCGAATTTGCAAACAGTTTTAAAATCAAATGAAGAGATCAAAAGTTATAAGTGCTCAAACATGGGTAGGGTCAACCTATAACTTCATCTTTGTAACCTGAAATGAAAATGGCAAAAATGCATGGTGGGTAGGAAAATTGGCCATATCTTGCTGAATGTTAAAGATATTCCAAATCGCTTTTAAGACGTTGTAGAGAATAAAATACCTATTCGGCAATATATATGCCAGGAAAAAACTCTTAAAAATAAAAAAGTTAGAGACGAAAAACCGAGTCACTAAAAAATTGATAGGAAAATCTGAAATCTTAAGTTAAGGTCATTTGGTGGGGATATACCAACTAGTGCATTTTTTGTCCGAGGCCTATTTTTAAAGGTTCTCCGATCGGAAAATCGTCTCGAAGGGTTAGAATTGCGCGTCAAACCCTCTCTAACCCTCTAACAACCTTTTCTAACCCTCTATTAATAAAGAAAATGAATTATGTTACAATGATGAACCAGTGGTTTTTCCATCTCTAACCCTGGGCATTTAAACATATCATTTAAAGTTGAATTTTTTTATATCAACAGATTGAAACAAAAAAAGTGATTTCAATCAAAATTTCAAAAAAATATCATTTTTGCAAACGTTTTTAGAGATGCTAAAAAATCAGGGTTACAAAAATGAATGTCTAACCGCCGTGGTTAGAAACTCGATCATAATTAGGGTTAGGGTTAGGGGTTAGGGTTAGGGTTAGGGTTAGGGTTAGGGTTAGGGTTAGGGCCTAGTGATGAAATTTTTGTAACGATTTCAGTGGATTCTGTAACGTAATCACATTTTATTGTAACGTAATAAAAACAATTTGTAACTTAATTTTTAATGTTTGTAACTTCTTGACGTTTGTCACTTAATCCAGATTTTTGTAACCTAATCACGACATATTGTAACTAAAATAAAAATATTTGTAACATAAATTTTTTTCTGTAACATAATTTTTTTTTCTGTAACATAATTTTTTTACATCTGTAACATAATTCTTATTTTTGTAACAAATGAGACAAAGAAGGACCACTTTTTTGCAAAATTTTTTGTGTCCTTTTGCATGAAAATAGATCTCAATTTCCTGATAAATATATCAAAAAATGGAAGTTGTATCATTTTTAGTTTTTTACTTATGTAACTTTTTAGATTTTTTAAGTTACAAATATCAGCTTTATGATTAAGCAATGGTTAGCATATAAAACTTATATTTTCGTTATGTAAAAAATGATTATATTGCAAAATTTTCTGCTTAATCTGATAACACTGAGACTCTTAAAATTACAACATGTTAATATGGAAACGGTTACGTAAACAAATTAAGTTACATAAATTGATTTCATTTGTTATTTTCAAATATTCTGTTATTCTGGTAAAATAAATCAAATTATCGTCTTTAAGACACTTTATGTTCAAAATTTCATGAAGATATCTGTAAGAAAAATACCTAACCCTAGGTGAAAACCAAAATTGGAGTATTTTTTTACGTTACAAAAAAACCTGAATGTGATTAGATGCAATCAAAACATTCCGAGTAAGTTCCGTGTGTTTCACTTTTATACTCTAACCGTATAAACTTTTCCTTTTGATTACACATTTTGTTCACCCTTTAAATTAAGTGTTTTTATCAATTTGATTGTGTGTTTTTAGACTTAATTTAGTTACAAAAATTAAAATGGCATGGTTAGAGTCCCATATAGATCACAATGCAAAAGAAACAACATATTTGTATGAAACATATGCCTCCTTTACTGTACTAGTGAGATACTCTGAGCAAAGTCGAACAGAAATGGCAATTCTTTGTTATTACAAAAAAATCATATTTTGCCTTTAAGTTACAGAAATTCAAATTCTGTGGTTACATTTATCGGTTTGTGTTTGATATGTATGTTCTTACAATGTATGGTTTATTTTACTATGTGATGCTTAAAAACTGGCGTAATAATTCCCGAAACGCTGCATAGAACGATTTTGTTGATAGCAAGCATTCACAGAATTCATAATTTTTTAGTACTGTTTAAACATATAACAACCGAAAACCGTATTTAAAACACTCCAATGAATGCACATAAACTATATATACATAATGTATAACGATTCACAATAAATGACAAGACTTAGGAACACTGGGATGTTTTTTTTAAATTTTACGTTTGTAACTTAATTCGTGGTTAGAACAATAATTAAGTTACAAATGTTCAAATAACGTGGTTAGTTTGACGTTTTGTTATCGTGAACAATATATAGACATAATCACAAAGTTTGTATCCCCCTTAATTAATATAGCGACATGCATATAAATGATTTCTTTTAGCACAATGCTCTTGTAATTGCAAGTCAAATATATTGATAAACTTATGCTTTGGGCTACAAGAAGATTTATCAATGAACCCTAACCATAATGGAGTTTAACAAAAACAAAAACAAATAAATAAACGTTTCTTTAAATCATTATTAAAAATCTTAGAACAATTTATCTAGTGACAACGCATGAGGGAAGGAGAGGAAAAGTAATATCAGATATATTTAAAGAACAGATGGACAATATTTTCATTTCTATTAATTCTCTGAAATATATTCAAACAGAGTTGTTCCATCTTTCATATAAATATTTTATATCTTTTCCTGAAGTTAAACCTCACATAGTTGTTAAAAAAATGTTGTATATAACTATTAACTTGTGCAGCGGATCGTACCAACATTGTGCAACTGATACATACAGGAATCCGTTGTTTTAATAGCTTGTGAAATTGTCTATCACATAGTATATATTCAATCTTAAAAT
Source organism: Anadara kagoshimensis (assembly GCA_021292105.1). Lineage (NCBI taxonomy): Eukaryota > Metazoa > Mollusca > Bivalvia > Arcoida > Arcidae > Anadara > Anadara kagoshimensis. Next base: position 45,479 of record CM037873.1, on the reverse strand, counting down.
AAATGTTCATACATTATTTTTGTCAATCAATAAAAGATAAAGCATTCATTCAAAGGCCTTTAACTTTTTGCATTTAAAATTGTGTAATGTATAGGATACATTAATTTTAAAAAAATGATTGAAAAGGGACAAGGCAACATGCCCAAGTGTTTTGCATTGATATTGCACGTGGAAGCACCGATGTAGATATGTAGATATTGTAAAGATATGTATATATTATAAACACTCTGTACGTAGACATGGTGTCTCATCCCATGAGTGAATAGCTTTGTCGGTTCTATATATATTACCTAAAAACAAGATTCCTTAGTAAAAGAGGTTTGAGATATTTTAATCAAACTGTTTATTTTTTTCTATTCATACATCCAGCAGATTAAATATTCTAGTGGATTATATGAATATATTTTTTTACTCAACTTTTTTTGAAAACACGGAAAATAATGCGATCTCTTGTATGCAAATTATATTTTTGAGGATCTTTAAACACTATTTAAGGACGATAACTGGTAATCATCTGGGTTAACACTCTTAATCTTGTCACTGTTTAACTAAATTAAGTTACAAATATTCCATTCTTATGGTTAGAGTGCAGTGACACGGATAGAAAATGAAAGCAAAATTACGTTACAAAATTTAGTTCTTCGGGATTAAGTTTATTCAGATTACAACAATATGATAGTCGACCGATTAAAAACATTGGATGCCTGTACAGATGACAAAGTTATGTTAAACAGTTGAAAAATCAGTATTTCTGATAGACATTTATTTCATCAGGTGTAACCATTTAGAATCAATTTATGTAACGAATTTTACCGAATTAAGTTACAAAAATTATTTGCATTGAGTACCTTTCGTTCTCATTAAGTACATGTCCAATGACTTGGCACCTTATGTTTTTAGATACATTTAATTTTAGCATTCTCTAAATATAAAGGCAGTTTTTTGTAATTGATTAAAAAAGTCACGATATGTTGAAACCACTAGTTGTTAGTTTTGTAACTTATTCATTCGTGCGTACATGGTTCTCTTGGCACTTTATATCTGTTTTTGCAAGGTTTAAGATATGATCCGATACTCAGTTTGAGCTACTGAGTTCGAATAAATATTTGTTTTTTAAATTCAAGGAGAAAATATTTTTGGTAAAAAAATTCCTTAGGGGTATACCTTTTGAAAAATTAAAAGAAAATTTTTTGTGTTTAATCGATAAATATTTTACAAATTATTGTTATATATAATGCAAATAGTTCAAATTTCAAAAATATATTGAGATTTTATGTTTTAAAATCTTTAAAACTAATTGTGAAAATTGATGTTTGTAACTTAAATAAATATAAAATAGAAATAATTGACTAAATGAACATCTCCAATCAAACCTAAGCCAAAACGTTATTGTGGTTATGGTGATTTCATTGCGTTTGTACTTCATTTACTCCAAAACAGGATTGCAATTTCCAATGATTATTCAATATCATTATTATATTAATTTAATTTTCGTTATTTCAGTTCTGAACTATATGGTATAATCCTAAATATTCACCACATAAGAAAGGGGTTTTGATGTTTGGTGCTGCAGGTCCTGGTAAACGTTCTTTCCATTAATTTGTTCACTGATCCTTATGCTTTTTATGCAAACAGTAAAGTTATGTTAAATAGTATTGATGGTGAGAAGAATATATATATGGATGATGCCACTGTCGACAACTACAGATAACACGGAGAGTTAATATTATAATTGACAAGGGGTTACCGTGCTAGCTGTAAAAGGAAAAGATGGGTGTTTTCAGAGTTATATTACTCTGATAGTAATGAGAGAAGAAAAAGTAATTATTTGAGATTACAGTTGATTAATTAATTATAATATAGTTACAGGAAAGACAGAAATACTCTGTTTAAATACATTGAAGAGAATTATCGGAAATGAATAAAAGTGTTCATATGATTTTGAACTATATTTGTTACTACCTTCCATCTACATCTCTCATACGTTGTCATTGGATATAGTGTTCTACGATATTGAAAAAATTATTAAAGAAACATCGATTTATTTGTTCTAATTTTTGTAAAATATAATTTAAATCTAATAATAAAATTACGTTACAAAAATATTGCTTAGTCACTAAATCAACTATTTGTAACGTAATACCATGATTAGATTTAAAATAAGTTTTAATCGTGTATAAACCAATATTTATTGAAAATATTACTGTTTTATTATTATTCAAGGTTACAATTGATGAATAAATTATAAAATAGATACAGGAAAGACAGAATTACTCTGTTGAAATACATTTAATAGGGTTATCAGAAATGAAAAAAAATCTTCATATGTTTTTGAAGTATAAATGTTACCACCTTCTTTTTCCTGCCCTCTTACGTTGTCACCGGATAAAGTGTTCTAAGATATTGAAAAAATCATTAAAGAAACATCGATTTATTTGTTCTAATTTTTGTAAAAAACACCATTTGAATCTAATAATAAAATTACGTTACAAAAATATTGCTTAGTCACGAAATCAACTATTTGTAACGTAATACCATGATTAGATTTAAAATAAGTTTTAATCGTGTATAAACCAATATTTATTGAAAATATCATTGTTTTATTATTATTCAAGGTTACAATTGATGAATAAATTATAAAATAGATACAGAAAAGACAGAATTACTCTGTTTAAATACATTTATTAGGGTTGTCAGAAATGAAAAAAATTCTTCATATGTTTTTGAAGTATAAATGTTACCACCTTCTTTTTCCTGCCCTCTTACGTTGTCACCGGATAGAGTGTTCTAAGATATTGAAAAAATCATTAAAGAAACATCGATTTATTTGTTCTAAATTTTGTAAAACACCATTTAAATCTAATAATAAAATTACGTTACAAAAATATTAGTTAATCACGAAATCAACTATTTGTAACGTAATACCATGATTAGATTGAAAATAAGTTTTAATCGTGTATAAACCAATATTTATTGAAAATATCATTGTTTTATTATTATTCAAGGTTACAATTGATGAATAAATTATAAAATAGATACAGAAAAGACAGAATTACTCTGTTTAAATACATTGATTAGGGTTGTCAGAAATGAAAAAAATTCTTCATATGTTTTTGAAGTATAAATGTTACCACCTTCTTTCCTGCCCTCTTACGTTGTCACTGGATAAAGTGTTCTAAGATATTGAAAAAATCATTAAAGAAACATCGATTTATTTGTTCTAAATTTTGTAAAACACCATTTAAATCTAATAATAAAATTACGTTACAAAATATTAGTAATCACGAAATCAACTATTTGTAACGTAATACCATGATTAGATTGAAAATAAGTTTTAATCGTGTATAAACCAATATTTATTGAAAATATCATTGTTTTATTATTATTCAAGGTTCAATTGATAAATAAATTATAAAATAGATACAGGAAAGACAGAATTACTCTGTTTAAATACATTTAATAGTGTTATCAGAAATGAAAAAAATTCTTCATATGTTTTTGAAGTATAAATGTTACCACCTTCTTTTTCCTGCCCTCTTACGTTGTCACCGGATAAAGTGTTCTAAGATATTGAAAAAATCATTAAAGAAACATCGATTTATTTGTTCTAATTTTTGTAAAACACCATTTAAATCTAATAATAAAATTACGTTACAAAAATATTGCTTAGTCACGAAATTAACTATTTGTAACGTAATACCATGATTAGATTTAAAATAAGTTTTAATCGTGTATAAACCAATATTTATTGAAAATATCATTGTTTTATTATTATTCAAGGTTACAATTGATAAATAAATTATAAAATAGATACAGGAAAGACAGAATTACTCTGTTTAAATACAGTTATTAGTGTTATCAGAAATGAAAAAAATTCTTCATATGTTTTTGAAGTATAAATGTTACCACCTTCTTTTTCCTGCCCTCTTACGTTGTCAACGGATAAAGTGTTCTAAGATATTGAAAAAATCATTAAAGAAACATCGATTTATTTGTTCTAATTTTTGTAAAACACCATTTGAATCTAATAATAAAATTACGTTACAAAAATATTGCTTAGTCACTAAATCAACTTTTTGTAACGTAATACCATGATTAGATTTAAAATAAGTTTTAATCGTGTATAAACCAATATTTATTGAAAATATCATTGTTTTATTATTATTCAAGGTTACAATTGATAAATAAATTATAAAATAGATACAGGAAAGACAGAATTACTCTGTTTAAATACATTTAATAGTGTTATCAGAAATGAAAAAAATTCTTCATATGTTTTTGAAGTATAAATGTTACCACCTTCTTTTTCCTGCCCTCTTACGTTGTCACCGGATAAAGTGTTCTAAGATATTGAAAAAATCATTAAAGAAACATCGATTTATTTGTTCTAATTTTTGTAAAACACCATTTAAATCTAATAATAAAATTACGTTACAAAAATATTGCTTAGTCACTAAATCAACTTTTTGTAACGTAATACCATGATTAGATTTAAAATAAGTTTAATCGTGTATAAACCAATATTTATTGAAAATATCATTGTTTTATTATTATTCAAGGTTACAATTGATGAATAAATTGTAAAATAGATACAGGAAAGACAGAATTACTCTGTTTAAATACATTTAATAGAATTATCATAAATGAAAAAAAATCTTCATATGTTTTTGAAGTATAAATGTTACCACCTTCTTTTTCCTGCCCTCTTACGTTGTCACCGGATAAAGTGTTCTAAGATATTGAAAAAATCATTAAAGAAACATCGATTTATTTGTTCTAATTTTTGTAAAACACCATTTAAATTTAATATTAAAATTAAGTTACAAAAATATTGCTTAGTCACGAAATCAACTATTTGTAACGTAATACCATGATTAGATTTAAAATAAGTTTTAATCGTGTATAAACCAATATTTATTGAAAATATCATTGTTTTATTATTATTCAAGGTTACAATTGATAAATAAATTATAATATAGATACAGGAAAGACAGAATTACCCTGTTTAAATACATTTAATAGGGTTATCAGAAATGAAAAAAATTCTTCATATGTTTTTGAAGTATAAATGTTACCACCTTCTTTTTCCTGTCCTCTTACGTTGTCACCGGATAAAGTGTTCTAAGATATTGAAAAAATCATTAAAGAAACATCGATTTATTTGTTTTAATTTTTGTAAAACACCATTTAAATCTAATAATAAAATTACGTTACAAAAATATTGCTTAGTCACGAAATCAACTATTTGTAACGTAATACCATGATTAGATTTAAAATAAGTTTTAATCGTGTATAAACCAATATTTATTGAAAATATCATTGTTTTATTATTATTCAAGGATACAATGGATGGATAAATTATAAAATAGTTACACGAAAGACAGAATTACTCTGTTTAAATACATTTTAGCGAATTATCAGAAATAAATAAAATTGCTTATATGTTTTTGAAGTATATTTGTTACTACCTTCCATCTACATTTCTCGTACGTTGTCACAGGATAAAGTGTTTTTAGATTTTGTAAAAGCATTAAACATGTTGACTTAACCACGTTTAATAAAGTTTTGTAACGTAATAATCTGTTTACGTTACTATAATTAAAATTACGTGATTATATAATTTCCACCAAAAATGCAAAGTTTGAACTATTTTTCTTTCTTTAAGAGTTAGTACATTGGATGCGGAGGCAAAATCCTTTTAAGTTTAATACGAATAAAGAATTGTGTTATATTTATTTAATATTTGGCTTTGAAACTGTAAAAAAGTTACATAGTTAACATTGAATTCGCTCAATATTGATAAATGAAGAAATGAATTAAGAATACCAACAAGATTTGTTTCAACCACTGTAAAAAGAAAATAATGCACTAACCACGAAAACTGAATGAATGTAACGTAATTTTTAGGATTAAGTTACAGAAATTATACTTAGAGGGTTAATGATTTTGAAAAAAATGAAATTGACATAAAACATTGTGTTTCGTGCGATGTTAAGGATAGCAGATGATTGTTAGAGAAATTTTGCCGACTCGATGATACAGATGAAAAACAATGGTCAACAAAGACAAACAGAAAAACAGTAGCGTAAATAATCAATTTCCAACTTTATTTAAGCTACCGAAACTGCTTTATTTTAACAGCCTCACCTTAAGTTATAACCTCTGTAAAGCAAAGAGTAATTTATCATTAATAAGGTCAAAAATTGATGAAATTGTTTTTTGTAACTTAATCATGTTCTGCTCACAGAAATTAAGTTACAAAAATCGAATCGTTGCGATTACAGTTTGTAATTGATATAGAAGATATAATAAAAACATTAAATGGAAATTCTATCATTTCAATACTACGTCTATGTTTTGTCAAATTTAATACAATAGTAGTGTGTCTTTAAATGCCGTTTTCGTAACAAGGGTCAACTAGAAATATATGTTAAAATGAATATAAATCGCTGAAAATGACACAAAAAGTAGTGCATATTCAGATAAAAACGATGTATGAATAATTATACGATATATCAATGTATATGGTAATGGACCATGTTATTTTGATAAAATTTCATTGGCATATTTCACAGGTTTAAAGAAATATACAGACCGGCCATTTTGACAGTCGAAATTCTACGTCAAAATCTTTAAAACGATACTAAATAATAACCTATATCTCAAAATTTGAAAAAAATATGATGATGTCAAAATCTCTTGAATTCCTGACAACATAATTCAATGGTTGAGTGCCTAGGGTTAGGTAGTTTAAATTACGCTATAACATTAAAACTCTGGTTAATGATAGTGCATTAATTGCTGTTTATTTTAGTTGTAATATCATTGAGTAATATTTTAAATTAGAATTTAAAAGTAATTTAAATCATTTAAAAATCATAAAAAAGTACAAAATATGCTAGGGTTACTATATGAGCTTAGGGTTTGACACTTATTTTAGGAATATTTTGAAATACTTGACATCAAAAAATACCCTGACGTTTTCTCAATCAGGAATAATAATAATATTGATATTTAGTCAAGACTAAGTATGAACAACTTGGAGGAATCTTATTACACCCCCAATATTTGACGTTTGTAACGTAATTTTTAAAAGGTTTTTAGATTTTTTCATCACTAAAAATCGTTTTTTTGTGTGCAGAGAATACCTTATTTCGAAAGTACATGTTGCAAGCTATTGGAAACAATATAATTTTTTAACAAATGTCGTTTTGTTTAAAAGTTAGGTATGTTTGAAAACCTTGATTTTTGGAACTAAATCTAAATATTTGTAACTTAATTACTTAATAAGAAATTAGTCAACATCAATTGCGGGAACTCTGATTTCTCAGAAAATTGAAAAGATAAGGAAATATCGCTTTGCATGCGCCTTGGAAACATTTTGAAGCAACTTTTGAGCAAGTTTAGTGATATTTAATCGACAAATAAAAAAATTATGAAGGAAAGAATCAACTTGATACAAAATGTGACATTCGAAATTCTTTCGGACTTTTTGGGGGATATACCCCACCAGACCATATGTTACCCAGACATGGAATTTTCAAAGTAGGTGGTTACAGGATTGTAGGGCGTGGTTTATTGAGGGGTTAGACTGAGATTTCGAATCCATAAAGACATCTTCTAACCACCTACAGGGGGCCGAGATAAAATTACGTTACAAACATCAAATTTCGAGACATACATCTAACCATATCATATTTATCATTCGAGTAAAAATACAGGACAAATTTCTAATTATAGTACTAATCAGGGGCTATTTGGGAAAAGTCGAATTTTATGAAAGTAACTCAACTTAAGGAAATTGTATATTGTCAAAGTCGCAAGTTACAAAAAAATTTCTAATCACCAATCCATCACTATAATTAGGGGTTAGGGATAGGGTTAGGGTTAGGGTTATGGTTAGGGTTAGGGTTAGGGTTAGGGTTAGGGTTAGGTTAGGGTTAGGGTTAGGGTTAGGGTTAGGGTTAGGGTTAGGGTTAGGGTTAGGGTTAGGGTTAGGGGTTAGGGTTAGGGTTAGGGTTAGGGTTAGGGTTAGGGTTAGGGTTAGGGTTAGGGTTAGGTTAGGGTTAGGGTTAGGGTTAGGGTTAGGGTTAGGGTTAGGGTTAGGGTTAGGTTAGGGTTAGGGTTAGGGTTAGGGTTAGGGTTAGGGTTAGGGTTAGGGTTAGGGTTAGGGTTAGGGTTAGGGTTAGGGTTAGGGTTAGGGTTAGGGTTAGGGTTAGGGTTAGGGTTAGGGTTAGGGTTAGGGTTAGGGTTAGGGTTAGGGTTAGGGTTAGGGTTAGGGTTAGGGTTAGGGTTAGGGTTAGGGTTAGGGTTAGGGTTAGGGTTAGGGTTAGGGTTAGGGTTAGGGTTAGGGTTAGGGTTAGGGTTAGGGTTAGGGTTAGGGTTAGGGTTAGGGTTAGGGTTAGGGTTAGGGTTAGGGTTAGGGTTAGGGTTAGGGTTAGGGTTAGGGTTAGGGTTAGGGTTAGGGTTAGGGTTAGGGTTAGGGTTAGGGTTAGGGTTAGGGTTAGGGTTAGGGTTAGGGTTAGGGTTAGGGTTAGGGTTATCGTTACGGACGTTTATGTAACCGTAACCGTCTTTTTGTAACCATAATTTTCATTTTTGTAACCCTGCGGTTCATTTTTGTAACCGGCGCGCTCATTATTGTAACTCACATCATTATTGTAACCGTAACTGTCATTATTGTAACTTAAATATCATTAATGTAACCTAAATTATCATTTATGTAACTTAAATAATCATCAAATGTAACCCAAATATCATTTATGTAACTCATGTCATTTATGTAACGATAGACAAAATTTTCAATTTTGGATTGTTTAAGACATAAAAAAGTGCTTTCTAAACGCGGGTGGACATTCTTTTCCGTTTTCAAAAGATCACTTTTTGACCGAGATATGACCAAACGAAATCTCTTAAAGTTACATAAATGACGCTCCGCGGTTAGCTAAAATTTCCCCTTTATCCTTAAATTTCGAAAGAAAAAACTTTGTCTACTTAATCTTTATAAACCTCTTTACTATTTTGCCAAGTTTCAGCTCGATTTGTTAGAAAACAAATTTGTTATCAATTTTTTTTGGTTTGACCTCTAAGTATTAATATGAGTCCTAACCCTGACGAAGTTTAAAGTAAAACGATATAAATTGCTTAACAACACAAAAGCGCGACAACTTTTCTTGGGTTTTTATGTTAACCCTTTTCTAACCGTCAGATTTTCATGTTTGTAACTTAATCAACCCGATATTGAGAGTCTTTTAAAACATTGAAGATGTCGATTTTTGATGTTCTGTTTTGTTTAGTATAATAAAATGCATTACCGGCTGTCAATATATCATGTTTGTAAAGTGGTTTACTATAGAATACTATGTAAATATTTTTAACCGCGGTACAGTCATTTTTGTAACTTAATCAAGGTCGGTTTTTTACCTAGTTTTATAAGAAATAATCTAACCCTTGGCTTCAAACAAACAGTTTATTATGTATTTTTTCATTATTGATCTTAATATATACATTATCTTGTTAAACGACCAAGATGAATTTTTCACCTCATAACATTTGCCACAAATGTGCCATAAGTACGCAAACTTTTATTTGTAAGATGGTTTTTAACAATTTGTACGTTAAATAGTATTCTCAAATAGTTTGTTTAAGCAATCAATGAAAAGTATTGTTTAAATTGATATGTATTATTTTCAGATGACGAAACCTTATAATTTTTGCAATTTTAATTTTCTAATAAGAATTTTACCACAGTATGACAAAACGGTTAATTGTCTAATGCATACACTATTACTGTGTGTTTAAAACATTAAGTTATACCTAAAAAATCTTAACCGCGGTAACGTCATTTTTGTAACTCAATTGTATTGATACATTTAAAAACAAAGAAACTATACAATTTTTAAGCTGGTATAAATTGTAATTTTAATATTTAGGATATTCTAAACGATAGCAGTATGATAGTCTTATCAGAGCGTCATCCAAACACATTGTAGAATCGTACTTTGTAATGTTAACATTCACATGTCTGAAAAATCGAAAATAAAATAAAATTTTAGACAATATATACCCATATGATAGACAATCCAACCATCTTTTAAGTGCATTATCTGTTCATATCAAAAGATGCACTATTTTGCACTATATTACAAAGTTTTGTGCTAAAAAATGTACAAAACACTATTAAATTTAAAGAGAAATCGACCTTAACTTTTACTGCTTCATATCATTGTTGCAGCAAGAAATAAAAGATAGTTTTATTATAAAATATGTCCTATATTATACAAAATCCAACCATTGTTTAGTGGATTATGTATACATTTCAAAAGATGCACCATTTTGATAGGGTTCTGTGCTAAAAATGCATATAAACCATTAAAATGAAGGAGATTTTGAACTTAAATTTTAAAACTTCCCAAATTATAGATAATGCAAGGTCATTTATAGTGTCTGATACATCAATATAATCAAACAAACATGTTTTGGTTAAAAAAAAACAAAAAAATTTTTTTTATAAAATTTTGTAAGGGGTACCCCTTACAGCTTTTTTGCTCAAAATAAAAGTTGTCTTTATAGAACAGAATATTTTTTAATCGATATTTTGGGTAAGGATGTATTGAAAATTAGAAAAGAATTGCCAAAATCTAATGTTATAAAAATGTATTGGACTAACCCTACAATTATCATGTTTGTAACGTAAAAAAATAAGTTACAAAAATGATAAGTCTGCGGTTAGAGTTAAAACAGTCTAAAATCAAAGAAATTAAAGGGTTTTTCATATGTTTCGAAACAATCCTTTTTCATATCAAAGATTTTAAAACTTGAACACATTTAAAATCCTTTCAAAAAGGCTTAAATCAGCTAACCGCGGCACCGTCATTTTTGTAACTTATTTTAGAATAGGTTACAAAAATGATGATTCTACGGTTAGACATTTTTTCGTTTAAACACTACATATAATCTGCTACAAATACTTTAAATTGATTAAATAAAATATAACATGATGGGATAAATTGTTTTTTTCATTTAAAAACACTATAGGACCATAAAAAACTTCTAACCGCAGCACTATCATTTTTGTAACTTAATTTTAACGTTACAAAAATGATATTGTTGCGGTTAGGAGATTTCTACAATCCTAAAGTGATTTAAACAGATAAAACAATTTTTCCCATCATATTATATCTTATTAAATCAATTTAAAGTATTTGGAGCATGTAATGAGTAATGTTGGAACGTAAAAATGTCTAACCGTAGAATCGTCATTTTTGTAACCTATTCTAAAATAAGTTACAAAAATGACGATGCCGCGGTTAGCTTTTTTAAGTGATTTTAAAAAGGATTTAAATGTGTTTGAATATTAAAATCTTTGTAATGAAATAGGGTTGTTTCGAAACAAATGAAAAACTCTTTAAATTCTATTATTTAAGACTGTTTCAACCCTAACCGCAGAATCATCATTTTTGTAACTTATTTTTTAACGTTACAAAAATGATATTGTTGCGGTTAGAAGTTTTCTACAATCCTAAGGTGCTTTAAAAAGATAAAACAATTTATCCCATCATATTATATCTTATTGAATCAATTTAAAGTATTTGGAGCATGTAATATGTAATGTTTTAACGTAAAAATGTCTAACCGTAGAATCGTCATTTTTGTAACCTATTCTAAAATAAGTTACAAAAATGACGATGCCGCGGTTAGCTTTTTTAAGTGATTTTAAAAAGGATTTAAATGTGTTTGAATATTAAAATCATTGTAATGAAAAAGGGTTGTTTCGAAACAAATGAAAAACTTTTTAAATTCTATCATTTAAGACTGTTTCAACTCTAACCGCAGAATCATCATTTTTGTAACTTATTTTTTAACGTTACAAAAATGATATTGTTGCGGTTAGAAGTTTTCTACAATCCTAAAGTGTTTTAAACAGATAAAACAATTTATCTTATCATATTATATCTTATTAAATCAATTTAAAGTATTTGGAGCATGTAATGTGTAATGTTTTAACGTAAAAATGTCTAACCGTAGAATCGTCATTTTTGTAACCTATTCTAAAATAAGTTACAAAAATGACGATGCCGCGGTTAGGTGTTTTAAGTCATTTTAAAAAGGATTTATATGTGTTTTAATATTAAAATCTTTGTAATAGAAAAGGGTTGTTTCGAAACAAATAAAAAAAACTAAAATTCTATCGTTTAAGACGGTTTCAATCCTAACCGCAGATTTATCATTTTTGTAACATTTAAATTAAGTTACAAAAATGAAGTTTCTGCGGTTAGTAAATATCTTTGATATTCAATTGATATTAATTGAATAAAATGATTTAACGTTTGCCGTTTTGAGCATTAAAGCATATAAACAAAGTTTTACCTATTTTATCTTAGTTTTCAGTGGTTAACCTTCTAACCGCAACATCGTCATTTTTGTAACCATAAAGTTTTTATGATCAAGAAAATAAGGTATTGATTTTGTTTTTTAAATTATTGTTCATCCGCTGTAACATGTTATACGTTTTGTAGTTTGTCAATCACATGTTGTGTTTTTATCAAAATGACAGATCTAAGGTTTGCCCTATACCGGTCTAAGGTGATATAGAATTTTCAATATTTTATATCATTTTAGGTCCTAAAATCAACAATATTGCTTAGATTAGGTTCAAATTCGGTATGAAGTAAATGTAAGTAATACCTAACAATATCTGAAATAAATAAATAAATAGCTGTAATAATTTTTTCAGAATATAGGATCTTAAGTTTTCCCTATACCGGTCTAAGGTGATTTTCAAAATTTTATATCATTTTAGGTCATAAAATCAACAATATTGCCCAGATTATGTTCATATTTGGTATGAAGTAACTGTATTCAGTACTTGACAATACTTGAAATTAAATTAATGAATAACTGTAATGATATTTTTAAAATCACAGATTTTAGGTTTGCCCTATACCGGTCTAAGGTGATACAGAATTTTCAACATTTTATATCATTTTTGCTTATAAAATCAACAATATTGGCCAGATTGAGTTCAAATTTGGTATAAAGTAACTGTATTTAGTACTTGACAATACTTAAAATTAAATTAATGAATAACTGTAATGATATTTTTAAAATCACAGATTTTAGATTTGCCCTATACCGGTCTAAGGCGATACAGAATTTTCAAAATTTTACATCATTTTAGGTCATAAAATCTACAATATTGCACAGATTAAGTTCAGATTTGGTATGAAGTAACTGTGTTTAGTACTTGACAATACTTGAAATTAAATTAATGAATAACTGTAATGATATTTTTAAAATCACAGATTTTAGGTTTGCCCTATACCGGTCTAAGGTGATACAGAATTTTCAACATTTTATATCATTTTTGCTTATAAAATCAACAATATTGGCCAGATTGAGTTCAAATTTGGTATAAAGTAACTGTATTTAGTACTTGACAATACTTAAAATTAAATTAATGAATAACTGTAATGATATTTTTAAAATCACAGATTTTAGATTTGCCCTATACCGGTCTAAGGCGATACAGAATTTTCAACATTTTATATCATTTTTGCTGATAAAATCAACAATATTGCCCAGATTAAGTTCAAATTTGGTATGAAGTAACTGTAATTAGTACTTGACAATACTTAAAATTAAATAAATGAATAACTGTAATGATATTTTTAAAATCACAGATTTTAGATATACCCTTTACCGGTCTAAGGCGATACAGAATTTTCAACATTTTATATCATTTTGGCTTATAAAATCAACAATATTGCTTAGATTAAGTTCAAATTTGGTATGAAGTAACTGCAGTTAGTATCAAACAATACATGAAATGAAATAAATAAATAACTGTCATAATTTTTTCAAAATATAGGATCTTAGGTTTTCACTATACCGGTCTAAGGCAATACAGAATTTTCAAAATTTTACATCATTTTAGGTCATAAAATCTACAATATTGCACAGATTAAGTTCAGATTTGGTATGAAGTAATTGTATTTAATACCTAACAATACTTCAAAACAAATAAAAGAATAACTGAAATGATTTTTTCACAATATAAGATTTTAGGTTTTCTCTATACCGGTCTATGGTGATACACAATTTTCAGAGTCTTGATGCAATTTAGATTGAAAATCCATATTAAATCACTACTAGGCATCATAAAAAACATTTTAAAAATGATATATTGTACGTGATATCTTTTGGTGGATTTGAATTTGTCATTGAAAATCATAGTATGAAAATGCTATCAGAATCGCTCTATCTCTTCTTATAAGGGAGATAGCGTATAAAAGTCTCAAATGATAGAATTTAAAGGGTTTTTCATATGTTTCCAAATAACCCCTTTACATTACAAATATTTTAATATTAAAACACATTTAAATCCTTTTTGAAATGACTTAAATCAGCTAACCGCGGCATTGTCATTTTTGTAACTTATATTTTAGAATAGGTTACAAAAATGATGATTCTACGGTTAGACATTTTTTCGTTCAAACACTACATATTACATGCTCCAAATACTTTAAATTGATATAATAAGATATAATATGATGAGATAATTTTATATTTTCATTTTAAAGCACTTTAGGATTGTAAAAATTTCTAACCGCAGAAATATCATTTTTGTAACGTAAAAATTAAGTTACAAAAATGATATTGATGCGGTTAGACATTTTTGACAAAATAACGATGAGTTTACTTTGAAATAGCAATTTATTCCATTATTATATGTATAATACTATTGATTTAAATTATATGCATAATGATATTCATAGCGTTTGAATGAATATATGCCTAACCGCGAAATCTTCATTTTTGTAACCTTAAAATGTTAAACTTTAAAGTTTGATTTCGAATTTAAGGCTTTTGGTTTCAATCAAAAAAACTTGTTTTTCCATCAGGCCAGTAGCTATACCCGCTGTATATATTAATATTGTGTCAGTCAATGATGTATTTAATTAAAACCCTAGGTGATTTCTGCACCTTTCTTTAAAACGTC
Organism: Anadara kagoshimensis; assembly: GCA_021292105.1. Taxonomy (NCBI): domain Eukaryota; kingdom Metazoa; phylum Mollusca; class Bivalvia; order Arcoida; family Arcidae; genus Anadara; species Anadara kagoshimensis. The sequence continues at coordinate 30,478 of CM037873.1, read as the reverse complement.
ACGATAGCATAAACCAATTTAGGATGGTTTTTTGAAAATTATCCTTTGTAGAAATAGCATGAAACAACTTCCTTTCACAATTTGAAGCTGCATTCTTTATTTTTTTAAGAGTTATGCACAGTTGAATGTGTTAATTGTATTGATATAGAAAATACAAAAAGTATTGATAGTATTAAAATTCGATAAACTATAGGTTAGTTTCAAGTACATAAATCAATTTCGATATAGAAAAACATGAAATATATTATGTTCAAATTTAAAAAATATGTTTTTTATCAATACGATGTTAACGTTACAAAAATGACAACTTCGCGGTTAGAAAAATTTTATGTTCAAAATAGCAAAATTATGTCTGTAGATTTATTAAAAATTAATAAAAAATCACACTACATGTATGTATAAAAAAATCTAAATTACAATTATTATTTTGTGAGAAAAAACATATTATTTCTTTAAAATTGAAGAGCAAAAAAAAATATGAAATCATAGAGAAAAGTTTCTAAAAACAAATGCTATAACTGCATTTATTGAATAGTATTTATTATCAAATTTACTTGAAGATATTTCAAAGAAAACTATCAAACCCTAGACGTAGGGTTAAATTTAGGGTTAAATTTGAACTGTTATCATCTCTGAAATAATCACCAGAGACCCAGGGTATGTTGCATGGCTGTTAATTGTGATATAACGTTTCATTTAAAATATTTGTTATATTTTCTTTGCAAAAATTGAGCAAACGACGAGTGTCGGAAAATTGAAGATTTTTGGCAAAATTTCCACAAATTTCAAATGGATTATTATCATATATTGAAGTGAGATAGAATTTAGAATTTTTTGGTAAAAAGAGATAAATATGCCTAGTATTGCCTCAAATAAAAATTATTCTGAAAAAGCTATTGTTTGAATTATAAGACATTTTTAAAATTTACTGCCAATAAATGGGTTACATAAATGATATTTAAGAACAAATTGAACTTTTACATTTTTCCAAGCATACAAATGAAGGACAGAAGATTTCTTGATACCAAAAGATAGATCTTTTTATACGCTTTAAAACTGATACCAACCCCTTGGCAATATCTTAAAATTAACCATCAACCCTAGGTGAAAACCTTTAAAAATTGATTAAGTTACATAAATGACGATATTGAGAGGCTAGGGTTGATACTGTTTTCTTACATAATTTAAGATTTAAAACCTATTTCCAATAGGCCAATGTATAGTCTGTCGAAATTCGTAAACATTAGTAAAATATCACAAAGCAATAAAAAGTTATAACAGGTTGAGCATGTAGGGGGGTCGTCATTTATGTAACTTAGGCAAGATTTTCAGAGTTTGAGGTATGGGTGAAAAAAAGTTAATATTTTTTTTGTTAAAAAAGATATTGAAAAACGGATTTCTGTTCTGGATAGACATCTTTTTTCCGCATTTGGCAATATAAACTATGTATCTATACCTTAAAAAAATAAGTGAGGGTTAGGGTTAGGGTTAGGGTTAGGGTTAGGGTTAGGTTAGGGTTAGGGTTAGGGTTAGGGTTAGGGTTAGGGTTAGGGTTAGGGTTAGGGTTAGGGTTAGGGTTAGGGTTAGGGTAGGGTTAGGGTTAGGGTTAGGGTTAGGGTTAGGGTTAGGGTTAGGGTTAGGGTTAGGGTAGGTTAGGGTTAGGGTTAGGGTTAGGGTTAGGGTTAGGGTTAGGGTTTAGGGTTAGGGTTAGGGTTAGGGTTAGGGTTAGGGTTAGGGTTAGGGTTAGGGTTAGGGTTAGGGTTAGGGTTAGGGTTAGGGTTAGGGTTAGGGTTAGGGTTAGGGTTAGGGTTAGGGTTAGGGTTAGGGTTAGGGTTAGGGTTGGGTTAGGGTTAGGGTTAGGGTTAGGGTTAGGGTTAGGGTTAGGGTTAGGGTTAGGGTTAGGGTTAGGGTTAGGGTTAGGGTTAGGTTAGGGTTAGGGTTAGGGTTAGGGTTAGGGTTAGGGTTAGGGTTAGGGTTAGGGTTAGGGTTAGGGTTAGGGTTAGGGTTAGGGTTAGGGTTAGGGTTAGGGTTAGGTTAGGGTTAGGGTTAGGGTTAGGGTTAGGGTTAGGGTTAGGGTTAGGGTTAGGGTTAGGGTTAGGGTTAGGGTTAGGGTTAGGGTTAGGGTTAGGGTTAGGGTTAGGGTTAGGGTTAGGGTTAGGGTTAGGGTTAGGGTTAGGGTTAGGGTTAGGGTTAGGGTTAGGGTTAGGGTTAGGGTTAGGGTTAGGGTTAGGGTTAGGGTTAGGGTTAGGGTTAGGGTTAGGGTTAGGGTTATCTCACACCCCTAAATGTGTAACTTATTCGTCATATTTGTAACATAATTTTTCATATATGTAACTTAAATATCATATTTATTTTTTGTGGTCATATTTGTAACTTAAATATCATATTAGTAACTTAAATATCATATTTGTAACTGAGATTTCATATGTGTACATCATATATGTAACTTAATTTTTGGCGCTGGAATCGATTGATTTTTTTTCGTTCTTTTTTTCTAGGGTTAATCAAGGCTGTTTTATAGATTGATATGCGCTTGGAATTATTAAAATCAGGTCATTACTTTTTAAGATATAACGGTTTTAAGTTACAAATATGACCCCCCTACAGTTTTTGTTTGTTAGGGTATTTTTAAAAAAAAATTATGAACATTTCACCCGTCTGATCTGTTATAATGTTTTGCTAAATATGATTTAAAAACCTCTTAAAACAAAGTTGCTATCTATTTTTTTAAGTTACATATCATATGCTTATTTTTTCGACAAATCCAGAAATATTGTCATAAAGTTCGTCATTCAGTGCATCACTACACATTTTTGGAGAATTTTTAAAGCTTTTTTTCTTTTAACCCTCTTCTAGCCGCCGTAATGTCATATTTGTAACTTAATCAACCTCATTTTGCCATTCAATTTCAGTATCAAGATAGTAAGAATTGTTTGAATTTTCGATGGATATCAGGTATTGGCACAATAACAAGTGAGCTAACAAGATTTTAAAGTATTTTATCATAACGTTATATGCCAAATTGTCTCACCAAGTAGATTTCATATTTGTAACATAATAAAGGTCACCTTTTTACTCAAGGGTTAGTTCAAATATTAGCCTTTTCGGCCCGGAAAAAATCGTGAACATGTTTCTTTTAATGCTGAATCATCTAACATTAACATTTAATGGATTGTGCGGATTTTAAAATTTGGTCACTGAACAAAAAATAATAAAAATTGTAAAAAATAATAAAAATTAGAAAAAAAATATTTAACAATACCGTATGTTCTTAAATATTTAAAGTTGTTATTGTATATTGACTTTAATCATAAATCACACTTTCAACTTAGAATTTATACGAAAAAATAATTAAACAAAGAAGATATTTACGTTAATTATTTAGACATATTATCTATATATGGCTGATATTGAACCACATAAATCTTAGTTTTGAAGAGGTTTTCTTTTTTGTTTTCGAATTAAAACGATACTAGTTATACCAAAAATATAAAAAATAACACTTGATGGTCAGAAATTTTAATTTAATATTTAAATTCTTCGTCGAAAAACTTAGTACCAAAATACTATCATAATTGTCGTATCTATTGTAATAAGCGATATAGATTATATCAGAATATTAAAATTATTACTAAAATTGTTGTATATATTGACTATAATCATTATTCACACATTCAATTTAGAATTTATACGAAAAAATAATTTAACAAATAAAATATTTACGTCAATTATTAAGACATATTTGCTATATATGGTTGAGATTAAAACCACATAGATCTTAGTTTTGAAGAGGTTTTCTTTTTTGTTTTGGAATTAAAACGATACTAGTTATACCAAAAATATAAAAAAGTAACACTTGATCGAAAGAAATTTTAATTTAATATTCAAATTCTTTGTCGAAAAACTTAGTACCAAAATGCTATCATAAATGTCGTATCTTTTGTAATAAGCGAGATAGATTATATCAGATTATTAATATTATTACTAAAATTGTTATTGTATATATTAACTTTAATCATAAATCACACATTTAACTTAGAATTTGTACGAAAAAATAATTTAAGAAATGAAATATTTACGTTAATTAATGGGACATATTTTCTATATATGCTTGAGATTAAACAACATAGATCTTAGTTTTGAAGAGGTTTTCTTTTTTGTTTTGGAATTAAAACGATACTAGTAATACCATAAATATAAAAAAGTAATACTTGATCGAAAGAAATTTGAAATTAATATTAAAATTCTTCGTCAAAAAACTTAGTACCAAAATGATATCAGAAATATCGTATTTTTTGTAATAAGCGTGATAGATTGTTACTGCAGTAATTTTTCTTCTGAATTTTATTGAGGAGATAGATGTTCAATATTTAGAATAATTGTGTGCTTTCAAAATATAAAATTCTACTCGATTAGCAGCTAACCGCAGAATCTTCATGTTTGTAACTTAATTTGATTTCTCAAGATAAATTCCATAGTATATCACTTTTAATTATGTTTTATATAATTTCTTTCCCGTTTTTCATTTGATTCAGATAGAAGATATAAGTGTGCAATATTTACCATTCTTTTAAAGCTTTCAAGTGAGATAATTTTGCACAAAAACGCTAACCGCACACAATTCTATCATAAATGTCGTATCTATTGTAATAAGCGATATAAATTATATCAGAATATTAATATTATTACTAAAATTGTTGTATATATTGACTATAATCATTATTCACACATTCAATTTAGACTTTATACGAAAAAAATAATTAACAAATAAAATATTTACGTCAATTATTAAGACATATTTGCTATATATGGTTGAGATTAAAACCACATAAATCTTAGTTTTGAAGAGGTTTTTTTTTTGTTTTGGAATTAAAACGATACTAGTTATACCAATAATATAAAAAAGTAACACTTGATCGACAGAAATTTTAATTTAATATTCAAATTCTTTGTCGAAAAACTTAGTACCAAAATGCTATCATAAATGTCGTATCTTTTGTAATAAGCGAGATAGATTATATCAGATTATTAATATTATTACTAAAATTGTTATTGTATATATTGACTTTAATCATAAATCACACATTTAACTTAGAATTTGTACGAAAAAATAATTTAAGAAATAAAATATTTACGTTAATTGATGGGACATATTTTCTACATATGCTTGAGATTAAACCACATAGATCTTAGTTTTGAAGAGGTTTTCTTTTTTGTTTTGGAATTAAAACGATACTAGTAATACCATAAATATAAAAAAGTAATACTTGATCGAAAGAAATTTTAAATTAATATTAAAATTCTTCGTCAAAAAACTTAGTACCAAAATGATATCAGAAATATCGTATTTTTTGTAATAAGCCTGATAGATTGTTACTGCAGTAATTTTTCTTCTGAATTTTATTGAGGAGATATATGTTCAATATTTACAATAAATGTGTGCTTTCGAAATATAAAATTCTACTCGATTAGCAGCTAACCGCAGAATCTTCATATTTGTAACTTAACTTGATTTCTCAAGATAAATTCCATAGTATATCACTTTTAATTATGTTTTATATAATTTCTTTCCCGTTTTTCATTTGATCCAGATAGAAGATATAAGTGTGCAATATTTACCATTCTTTTAAAGTTTTCAAGTGAGATAATTTTGCACAAAAACGCTAACCGCACACAATTCTATCATAAATATCGTATCTATTGTAATAAGCGATATAGATTATATCAGAATATTAATATTATTACTAAAATTGTTGTATATATTGACTATAATCATTATTCACACATTCAATTTAGACTTTATACGAAAAAATAATTTAACAAATAAAATATTTACGTCAATTATTAAGACATATTTCCTATATATGGTTGAGATTAAAACCACATAAATCTTAGTTTTGAAGAGGTTTTCTTTTTTGTTTTGGAATTAAAACGATACTAGTTATACCAATAATATAAAAAAGTAACACTTGATCGACAGAAATTTTAATTTAATATTCAAATTCTTTGTCGAAAAACTTAGTACCAAAATGCTATCATAAATGTCGTATCTTTTGTAATAAGCGAGATAGATTATATCAGATTATTAATATTATTACTAAAATTGTTATTGTATATATTGACTTTAATCATAAATCACACATTTAACTTAGAATTTGTACGAAAAAATAATTTAAGAAATAAAATATTTACGTTAATTGATGGGACATATTTTCTATATATGCTTGAGATTAAACCACATAGATCTTAGTTTTGAAGAGGTTTTCTTTTTTTGTTTTGGAATTAAAACGATACTAGTAATACCATAAATATAAAAAAGTAATACTTGATCGAAAGAAATTTGAAATTAATATTAAAATTCTTCGTCAAAAAACTTAGTACCAAAAAGATATCAGAAATATCGTATTTTTTGTAATAAGCGTGATAGATTGTTACTGCAGTAATTTTTCTTCTGAATTTTATTGAGGAGATAGATGTTCAATATTTACAATAATTGTGTGCTTTCAAAATATAAAATTCTACTCGATTAGCAGCTAACCGCAGAATCTTCATATTTGTAACTTAATTTGATTTCTCAAGATAAATTCCATAGTATATCACTTTTAATTATGTTTTATATAATTTCTTTCCCGTTTTTCATTTGATTCAGACAGAAGATATACGTGTGCAATATTTACCATTCTTTTAAAGTTTCCAAGTGAGATGATTTTGCACAAAAAAACGCTAACCGCACACAATTCAAATTTAAACTTATTTTCTGAAAAAAATTAAGTTACAAATATGAAATGAATTGGTTAGCCTTAAAAGTATTTAAAACTTAAGTAAAAAAGTTTGCAAATGAATTTGTTGACAAGTAAGATATTATATCTAATGATTTTAATACTTATATGAGCTAGTTTAATGTTAAAATTACAAATTTTATTCAATGAAAATGTTAAATTAGAAAGAATTGAATTTTGGATTTTTTTAAAAAAAAGTAAGTTTTATGATTCAAAAGTCGAGTTAACGTAAAGAATGATTCTATAGATACATTACATGCTAATGTTGAAAGAATATAAGAAGAATTTCTGTTCAACCCTAGGCATTTTGTGTTTTTATGTATGTTTGTATAATATCAAAATTATCTGAAACAACTGTTTTTAACATTTGATAATTTGAAGACAAGATTTGATTCTACAATGTAATGAAAACGACATACATATAGCTGTAGTTGTTAGAAAAAAATGCAAAGTCAAAGTTTTGGCTTAAGTTTAACCTTAATTATGGAAATAAAATAAAAAATTCAGTATTTATTTTGATAACATGTAAAAGATATTTGAAAAATGTACAAGATATGTGAAAACTGATTAAAAATATGTTGCTTAACTTGGGAAATAACTGTCATTTTATATTATGTTCGAATATGTTACAAATATGAAAATGCTAAGGGTTAGGTATAAATGATAGAAAACAGTAGTTTTTTTAACTGAAAATATCAGCAAAATTGTAATTGGCATAGATAATCAAGGAAATTTTACTCTCTGGAAAAAACAGTTCATATACTACCACATTTTCTTTTAAAAATTCAAGTGCAATATAAAAAGTAAAAATCATCTTTTATTGTTTTTTAGAGAAGCAAAATAACCCATTTCATTAGAAGTGTTCACATTTTAAAAAGTTTTGAGATATCTCGATTAAAAACGTATAACCCTAGGCAAAAACTAAACGGGGGGTTAAATTTTGATCACATAGATACATGCAAATATTTATCCAGACACTGGGGTATCTTGCATGCGCGTGTTTTATGAAAAGACGAACAATTTAAGCTATTGTAAGATGGTTTTTGGCAAAAACAGAGAAAATGCGACAACAGTGAATTTTATGTAATTTTATACATTTTTTTCCGAAATATAGTCACTATAATTATATATTTTCATTAGAATTCGAGTTTGATTTTTTTTTATATTGTAAACAAATCATTTGGCTTTTTAGTAAAACC
>CM037873.1:7500-20000 GCA_021292105.1 Anadara kagoshimensis | reverse complement strand
AGGGTTAGGGTTAGGGTTATCACTCGACACGATTTGTAACATATTTATCCTATTTGTAACTTATTTTTTTCATGTTGGTAACTTAAATTTCATGTATGTAACCTCATTTCATGTTGGTAACTTAAGTATCAAAATTGTAACATATTAATCATATTTGTAACCTAAATATCAGATGTGTGACTCATGTTGGTAACTTAAATATCAAACCTGTAACATAATTTTTGGAGCAAATTTTTGCCTTAAATTTAGTTTTTTTTCGTATTGATATTCAAAAAGAGCATTAAAAACTAGTAACATTAGCGTTAAAATCTTTAAAAAATATCGAATACTTTTTGAGATATGGGTCTCCAAAGTCACTTTATGTTGCATTTTTGAATCAGTGAATTTAAGTAGTTTTTAACCGATTTTTACAAATTTTAATACGTACATGTCTCGTTTCTTGGACATACTGATGATTGATAAAGCGAAATTCCGATATTTCTTTGAATTAAGATTTAATCGATTTTTTTAGGTTTGTAGCTGATTTTTGTAGTTACAATTAGTTTTGATGCATTTTCATCAACCTTGATATGCAATGCATCAGTTCAATTTTTTTTGGAAATTTAAAATAACTGCTTGGTTGTTAACTTTTCTAACCGCCGCCACTTCACATTCGTAACATAATCCACCTCATTTTTGACCCCGTTTTACATATAGAACCTGATGAAATTTCGTAATTTTTTCGATGTATATCCCTTTATGGACATATTTTAAACATTATATCAAACTTTCAAAGACATATCTTAATAAATATGATGTTAAGAATTTTAACCCTTTCCACTTCACATTTGTAACATAATAAAGGTCATTTTTTAGGACGGGGTTAGGTCTAAACAATGCATTTTAAGATTGAAAAAAATCAAGGACATGTTTTTCGTCAAGCTACACCCCCCTATATAATTAATTTTTTGATTAAACGTAAATAAGTTTTTTTCAACAAAAACAAAATATACGAAAATAAAAAAAATATACCAAAAATAAAATTTGTGATAAAGAACTATAAAATGACTTAAATTCATAAAATCAGTGATGAATAATTCTAAAATAATAAAAAACTAAAAAGGAAATTACAGTTTTGCGTAAGAAATACTCTTACAAACTTTTTCGTCTATTTTTCATTAAATTGTCGTATTTGAACCAACATATCTTTATTTCTAAGAGTTAATGAAGATTGTTATTGACTTTAAATGGTAACAGTAACACCAGGGATCATAAAACAAAACATTTGTTTAACAAAAATTTAGAGTTTCATATTCATATTTTTGGTCAAAATACTTAGTGTGAACATGCTGCATGGAGTAAAGAATCTGTATTTTGTAACTACTGAGCTGAAGCCGAAATAAATTCTATAACTTTGCTATTTTTTCGTTGTATGAGACAAGAAGAGTTATTTATTAAATATTTAAAGTTTTAGATTCAAATAGCTTGTCGAAAAACTTAGTATGAAAATGCTATCAAAATTGACATATCTCTTCTAACTACTGAGATAGCTTATATCGTATCTAATTTTATCGCGTTGGTATTCTGTTGTTTTGAATTTGAAAGAGGTGCAATTGTTCTAATTAAATCAGTAATTTGATTCCTTTCAGACATAAATTTCTACTCCAAAAATGCTAACCGCGGATACATCATATTTGTAACTTAATTTGTTTTCATTCTACATGAATAACTTTAGTATGTCAATTTAAGAATATTTTGACCCGATTCCGTATGAATAACATTTCGGAAGATTGCATGTTGATAAAGAACTGGTTGTTGGAGAGTTTTAAAAGGCATAACAAAAACAAAATAGTCAAAGAAATGCCTTGAACAGCAACGGTTAAAACATGTTTTTTCGTATTGCATCTGTGATAATTTAAGTCACAAAATTTACGTTTACTGGAATATTTTCCCTCTGCATTATCCATATATTAGAGAATTACATTTGACTTGAATTATGACTGTCTCCACATATATGTAAAATATAATTAAACGTATATATTATTTTGCATTTTTAACAAAGATAATAACATTTTTTCAAATTTTTGAGGGAATTTGAAATGAATATGAACCATTTAATCAGATTAGGCACCATGGGAAACATTTAGGAATTGACAACGGCACCTAAAATCTTTGATAGATTTGAACTCGTCATTGAAAATCATAGTATGAAAATGCATTCAAATTTGCTCTATCTCTTTAAATAAGGGAGATCGCTTATAATAGTTTTAATATCGTGATCTAAGGTTTGATGTCAATTGGATATTAAAAAGAAGAATATTGATCATCATCTACCAGTTAGTTTGCGTTTCTAAACCAAATTAATCTTTAAAAAAAACTCTAACCGCAGTATTTTCATTTTTGTAACCTAAAAGGCATGATTTCAGGGGTATCAGGTTTAGGACTTTAATATGTTTTATGACGAAATGCGTTTACATACTTATATTTAGTCTCAAATCTAGGAGAGAAAACACACCATTTCAATTGTTTTCTCAAAGACAAAGACGTCATAAGTTTTTTTTTGTTTGAGGCTTCAATATTTTTTTTACCATCTAACTAACATGATTTATGTCAAGGTTGCATAAGTACAGTTGTCCAGAATTTTTGGCAGAATTTTAAAAAATATTTTTACGTTAACCCTGTCTCAACCACGACATTAACAGATAAATGATAAATGTTATTTTATGGATTAACCATTATTTACTTTTCAACTATGTATTTATTTTCATTCAACCGGTTTCACCGGATTATACCATCTTTTTGAAAGATTTTATATCTAACCGCAGATACTTCAAATTTGAAACTTAATAATTAAAATTCGTGACATAAATACTGTCATTTAATGTTGTATTATAACGGCATTAATATGCTGCATGTTTTAAGCCTTAACCTATCTTCGTTGCCTGTAATTTGTGAACCGAAATAACATAAAGAAAAGGGTATTTTGTGTTGTTCTATATGGGTTTGTTTTATCTATTTTAATGTTTTTATGTTTGCTTTGATCACAAACTGTTAATTATCTACAAATGACCACAAGTCCATTTCCTGATTTTAATTTTTTAAAAAGAATTTTTCATCGTAGAGTGAAAAAAGACAATATGCTATTAGTTCTTTGTTTTCGAAAAAATACGTTACAAATATGAACTGGTCGCGGTTACAATTTTCTATACACAGGGTATGTTATTTCATAGATAAGACAATCTAAACTGTTCAGCCATATACTATTCTTTTGATTTAACTAGTTTTTATCACAAAAAATCATAATATAAAAATATTTATACCTAACCGCAGAAACTTCATATCTGTAACTTAATTTGTATAATTTTTTAACATAAATAAATCCATTAAATTTTAATTTATAACCAACCTAACATTCTTAATGGATAATGCGTTTTCCAATCTTCATTTGTTGTCATTTTGTAACCGAATTACAACGAATTCTTTGTAACCCTAGGTAACTTGTGATTTTCTATGTGTATTTGTCTTATCGAAAATTTATCTAAAGTTATTATTTGAAATAGGTTATAACGTAACACAACATTTACTTTATCATATCGTGTAAAAGATATGCGCCTAACATAAAAGTTTAAAAGTAATATCATCTTGTATTTAGACTTAAATTTGTATTGATTTTAAATAAAATGCAAATACATTTTATATTTTGCTTTACATCCATCGGTTACCACATGCAAAAAAGTATAAGATATGTAAAAATGAGACCTATATCACTTCGTTGACTTAAAAAAATTAACTGTTTCAATGTCTTACCCAATTAGTTACAAATATGAAAAAATGGGGGTAAGGATGAAATATGGAAAAGAAAAGGTCTTTCATAGAAATTAAAAAACTCAGAATGAAGTCCATATGTCATTGGATATGTCTGAAAAGAAATTTGATCTCAAAAGTGTAAAATCTTGATGTTACAAAAGATTTTGCTTTGAAAATTTAAATGCTTCAAAAATTGAGAATTCTATCTTAGGAGCTTAGTTAAACAGGGAAAAGATGCTTAATCTAAAGAAGTATTATTTTGCAAAGTGCCGTTTAGATATCTCTGTAAAAAACACGTAACCCTAGGCAAAAACCAAAGGGTGTTATATTTCAATCGACTAGTACAGACAAAATATTAATCAAGTTTCGGGGGTAAGTTGCATGGCCATTTATATAGTGACAAAGAACATCTTACCCGATTTGACATCATTTTGACGAAAATTGAAAAGATGCAACATCTTGAAAAAATGTCCATTTTGAAGATTATTTTGTCAAAATTACCACTGCAAAATTTTGTATTTTTCATCAAGTAAATTTCTTCAATTTTCGTTTAATATGTGCACTATTATATGAACTATTCATCTGAACAAATAGATTCTGGATATGAGTATCCAAATAATTAATAGAATTTTTCAAATACACCCACCCTTTTTAAGTTACAAATATGAAATTTTTGGTGGAACACAATTTTCTTGAGATATCTTTGTAACTAATAGGCATAGAGAAACCATGTTTATATCAAAAGATGCAGAATAAAAATGCTTATGAAACACAAATTAAACATTTACAGTTTTCGATAAAATGACCTCGTACATGAGCATAATCATCCAGATTGTTTTAAGTTACAAATATGACTCAGGTACAGTACCTAATTTTGGGGGTAAAACTTCAAGTTCATAAAGTGAATCTGTTAGATTAAAGTGCAATGCTTCTACTTTCTTCCAGCATCAAAATTGTAGCGAGAAGATATATAGTTTATAAGATATTAACAGTCAAACATAAGTGGGGTCAGCTTAAAATTCAGGTTTGTAACTTAATTACACTTTTGGGACAAAATGGACTATGTTCAGAATTTTTGAATAATTTTTTTTCTAGGCATGATATCAAAAATCCGTTTTCAGGGGTTTGTGTAGAAATCAATTGTGCATCTGACAGTGAAAATTGTGTGTCGATACTCCTTCAAATAAAAATTTTATAGACTTTAAACCAAAGTCAATAGGAAACCTGATTTTCAAAATTTGCCTCTATGTGGTGGGGTATACCCACCAGTGCTATTTCTGAATAAAGCCAAATTTAAAGTTTTAGATAGCGCATTGTAAAGCTGTTAGATTAGGGGGTTCGCCTAACCCCCTGGAAAACTGAAAAAAACATTTTCTAACCCCCTGACAGGAGCCGAAAATGGATTAAGTTACAAAATTCATAAACACCTTACCCTCCCATAGTAAACGTTTATTTAAAAATAGTTATGAGGTGTTAAATTAAAGTACTAATAACTACTCATTTATCCAAATCGAAAACAGGATGAAATTCAAACTAGAAATGGTTGAAAATTAGGTTTGAAAATTGATTTTCATACTTGTAACTTAGGGTTAGGGCGCGGTGATAATTAGGGTTAGGGTTAGGGTTAGGGTTAGGGTTAGGGTTAGGGTTAGGGTTAGGGTTAGGGTTAGGGTTAGGGTTAGGGTTAGGGTTAGGGTTAGGGTTAGGGTTAGGGTTAGGGTTAGGGTTAGGGTTAGGGTTAGGGTTAGGGTTAGGGTTAGGGTTAGGGTTAGGGTTAGGGTTAGGGTTAGGGTTAGGGTTAGGGTTAGGGTTAGGGTTAGGGTTAGGGTTAGGGTTAGGGTTAGGGTTAGGGTTAGGGTTAGGGTTATGGTTGTGTCTTGTTTGCAACTTAATCGGTCTTGTTTGCAACTTAATTCGTCTGTTTGCAACTTAATCTGTCTTGTTTGCAAATCTTATTTTTTGCAACTTAATTGTGATGTTTGCAACTTAATTGTGATGTTTGCAACTTAAACTGTCATGTTTGCAACTTAAACTTTAATGTTTGCAACTTAAAAAAAATTCATGTTTGCAACTTAATGCGATGTTGCAACTTAAATATTCATGTTTGCAACCTCGTAGACTTTGTACAGGGGCCATTTTTTAACCGGTATCGAGGCTTTGTGTGTATGTGTGTTTTGATTTGAAATTAAATTTCTGTGAATTTCATGAAATTTGAACGATTATTTTTCAAAATATTTCATTTTTTTCAAAAAACAGACCTGTTTTCGAGTGTCATATTTGAATATTTTTTTAGCTGTTTAACGACTATGTTTTTTAATCTAGCTAATATATGTCCAGGAATTTTAGCAGCGCCAGTTAGTTTCAGCTTAGAAGATTGAGAACACCGGAGGGGTTAGGTTTAAAAATAAGTTGCAAACATTTTTGTTGGCTGTGGTTAGAGAAAATTAAGTTGCAAAAATCACTGCAATTTTACAACTATTTTTTTATCTATAAGAAGGGTTAAGAAAATTGTTTTTTGATGCTGTTCTACTGAAAAAATAACCGGTAAAAATATAAAGAAATTCTCGATAGCATGAATAAATCGTCTAAAATTCTCAAAATAAAATTTATTTTGTATCTTAATTTCAACAGTAAAACTCATGCAATTGTTTCATGGATATTATCATCTACTTTTTAGTCGAGATAGTACATGTCCCTTAATTTTTGTTAAAATACTTTATTTAATTATTGAAGCAAGAAAACAATAAAATAATTGTTATTTCAATTAAGTTGCATCACTTGTGGTTAGCTTGTGGTTAGCATGTAACACAATATGGGGTATGCATTTAATTGATAAAAAATGATTTTAAATGGCTTTAAGCGTTGATTTCACATTATTAACGTTGTTGAATCTTATTTTAAGTAAGTTTAAATGCCTAATTCAAAAAATGTAAAATTCAATTTTTTCCAAGGTATACCCCTTATGGATTTTTTCGAGTCGAAAATTTTTTCCCTCAAAACACTTCAAGATGAATATAATTTGAATCTAGGTCAAAAACTGAACCAGAAATGATATAATAGTAATGCTTTGAAGTAGTATAAAAAAATCTATAATCAAAATAATTAAAATAGTATAAGTTGCAAAAATGATCCGTCCGGGGTTAACGAATATCACACAAGAATGTAACATTTTTGTACAAAATACTATTGTTAACTTCATCGTTGAATTGAAATGATGTTGTTAAACAAAAATCAATTTCATATTTCATCCTATATAATTTTTGCCGAACTAACCATATGCACTTCATGTTTGCAACTCACATTAAGTTTCAAAAATGAAGATTTTTATGGTTAGAATTTTTTTATATTAAATCATAAGTATGTACCCGGTAAAATGGTGTGGAAACTGTCATTTATCCATATTTTCAGAAACCAATGACAAAATAGCTAATTTACCAATACTAAAAACGTTATACGCTATCTCCGTTATTAGACGAGATAGAGCGATTCTGATAGCATTTTCGTACTATGATTTTCAATGAAGATTCCGAATCTGTCAAGAGTTTCCAGATACCATGGATCATTTTTTACGTGCTTCCAGTGTCACTTTAGTGATGAATCAAATGCAAATTATCGACAGTACAACATTGGGAGATTTTAAAATCGATGTTTACTATATCTCTTACATAATTTTATGTTTCGTTTTTGTTGTGTTGTGTGCAGGTATTTCTGACTGTTCTAAATACATTTATTTCAATATTAATTGAATATCCAATGCTTAGACTCAAGTGTAAATGCTTGTTTTGAAAACAAAGCGAATGAAAATTAGATTTTGTCAAAGGCATACCCTTACTTATATTTTGGCGTCGAAATTCTATTCACTTAAATCATTCTAAGATTAAAAAATACAAAGAATAAGACTTAAATAAAAAAAGAATGGAAATAATTCATCAAAACCTAAAGTTGAATTATGTAAAGGAAGAATAAAAAATCAAAACATCGAGGAATAAATCAATAAAGAAATAAAACTATACATCAATAATAAATCGAAATCAATTAATGGAAAACAAACAAATAGAGAAATAATGGGAAATCATTACATAAATAAATCAATCGAACAATAAATATTAAAAGAATTAAAAAATCAGTATATAAGGAATAAATAAAAAAACAATTTAGAATTAAGTTATACGTTATCTCCAGTATTAGACGAGATAGAGCAATTCTGATAGCATTTTCGTGCTAAGATTTCAATGAAAATTTTGAATCTATCAAACGTTTCCAAATACATATAATTATTTGGACGTCTTTCTTGTGTCTCTTTAGTGATGAATACAATGCAAATTATCGACAGTACAACGTTTAGAGATTGATAATCACTGTTCACTATATCTCTTACCATGTAATATGTTTTATGTTTCTGGATTATTGTATTGTGTATTTCGGTAATACAGGGATAATCGTATTAATTCTGGTGTTATTACAGAGTCTGCAAGAATCAAATTAAGCAAATTACAGTATTGTAGAATGAAGATTTGTGTTGTTAAAATACTAACCACTACAGCCTCATTTCTGCAACTTATATAACCCACATTAAGTTGCAAACAGGATGTATTAGGGGTTAGATTTGGAATGACCTAACTTTGCATGATTTGATTATTTTCCAAATGCATGTAAATATGATTCGGTTGAAGTATTCAATAATAGAAAATAAATCATTATGACATGACTATTTAACAGAAAATATCTAACCACGGATTTTATCATGTTTACATCTTAATCTTAGATTATGTTGCAAATATGACTATTCCAGGGTTAATATTTTACTTTGGTTTTATACCTTAATATACATCTATTTCATGTTAATATTGTCTGTACGAATAAATCTATTACAGATGTAAATTAAAATCGTTTCTTACCTGTGAATTTAAATATATATTTGCTAACCCTATGATTGCGTTTTTTGCAACATAATTTGAATTAAGTTGCAATAATGAAGGCCTTGTGGTTAGATTTTTTTATCCAACATCTTTCACTAAGCAATGAGTACATGAATCGATAACAAAATAAATAAATAAATCAATCAATAAATCAATAATCAATCAATAAGAAATGGATGATTAATAAAAAATTAATCAATGAAAATTAAGGAGTAATAATGGAAAAAACAATACATGAATCAATATATCAACCAACCCATAAATCAATCAATCAATCAATCAGTAAATAAATTAAATCCATCAATATATGAATCAATCAGACAATCGATAATTCAATCAGCGAATGAATAAAAAAATACATCAATCAATAAACCAACAAATTAATCAACCAATCAGTCAATCAGTCAATCAATCAGTCAATCAATCAATCAATCAATCAATCAATTAATTATTCAAACAATCAATCAATCAATCAATTAATCAATCAATCAGTTTGTAATAACAATTAAATCATTTAAACAATCAATCAGACAATCGATAATTCAACCAATCAATCAATCAATCAACTAATTAATCAATCAATCAGTACATAAATTAAATCCATCAATATATGATTCAATTAAACAATCAATAATTCAATCAGCGAATGAATCAATAGATACATCAATCAATAAACCAACTAACTAATCAACGAATCAATCAATCAGTCAATCAATCAATCAAAAAGAAATTAATCCTTAATAAAAAATCAATTAATAAAAAACAAAGGGAAATGGAAAATCAATAAATCAATCAATCAATCAACAAACCAATCATTCAATGAATCAATCAAAAAATAATAATCAATCAATCAACCAATCAATCAGTTAATTAGAAAATCAATCGACAAATCAATCAATAAATATATCAATCTATGAATCAACTAATCAATCAATTAATCAATCAATCAGAACAATTCAATCGATCAATCAGCCAATCAATCACCATCGACGAATCAATCAATCTATCAGCAAATAGATTAATTACTCATTGAATCAAATCAACCATTCAGTCAATCAATCAATAAACATATCAATCAATTAATCAGTAAATCAATCAACCAACGAATTAGTCAATAACTCAATCAATAAACCAATCAATTAATAGGTCAATCAGGAAATCAATCAATCAGTCAATAAATATAATAAATATATTAATAATTATATAAATGAATCAATCAATTAAACAATTAATTAATAAAGAAATTAATTAATAAATCAATAAATCAATAGATCAATAAATACATAGAATAAATGAAGAATGAAAATAAATATATAAAAAATTCAGAAGAATAATGGAAAATCAATATATAAAACAATAAATAAAATGAATAAATAAATAAAAAAATACATAAATCAAATAAATAGATAGATAACTAACCCTAATCAATCAATCAATCGGTATATAAACAAATATCAAAACGTTTAGAGATTGATAATCACTGTTCACTATATCTCTTACCATGTAATATGTTTTATGTTTTTTGATTGTTGTATTGTGTATTTTGGTAATACAGGGATAATGTTCTTAAGTCTGGTGTTATTACCGAGTCTGCAAGAATCAAATTAAGTAAATTACAGTATTGTAGAATGAAGATTTGTGTTGTTAAAATACTAACCACTACAGCCTCATTTCTGCAACTTATATCACCCAAATTAAGTTGCAAACAGGATGTATTAGGGGTTAGATTTGAAATGACTTAACTTTGCATGATTTGATGATTTTCCAGATACATGTAAATATGATTCGGTTGAAGTATTCAGTAATAGAAAAAAAATCATTATGTCATGACTATTTAACAGAAAATATCTAACCACGGATTTTATCATGTTTACATCTTAATCTTAGAATATGTTGCAAAAATGACTATTCCAGGGTTAATATTTTACTTTGGTTTTATACCTTAATATACATCTATTTCATGTTAATATTGTTTGTACGAAAAAATCTATTACAGATGTAAATTAAAATCGTTTCTTACCTATGAAAATAAATATATATTTGCTAACCCTATGATTGCCTTTTTTGCAACATAATTTGAATTAAGTTGCAATAATGAAGGCCTTGTGGTTAGTTTTTTTTATCCAACATCTTTCACTAAGCAATGAATAAATGAATCGATAACAAAATAAATGATTCAATCAATCAATAAATCAATAATCAATCCAAAAAAAATCAATCATTAATAAAAAATTAATAAATGAAAATAAAGGAGTAATAATGGAAAACTCATACATGAATCAATAAATCAAACAACCCAATCAATCAATCAATCAATCAATCAATCAATCAATCAATCAATCAATCAATCAATCAATCAATCTATTAAATCCATCAATATATGAATCAATCAGACAATTGATAATTTAATCAGCGAATGAATCAATTAATACATCAATCAATAAACCAACTAATAAATCAATAAATCAGTCAATCAATCAATAAAACAATTAGTTAAAACAAATTAAATCCTTTGATCAATCAATCAGACAATCTTTAATTCAACCAACCCATAAATCAATGAATCAATAGATAATCAAATAAGTAAATAATAAATAAATAAATAAATAAATAATTAAACAAATCAATCAATCAATCAATCAATCAATCAATCAATCAATCAATCAATCAATAACCATCCAATCAGTCAATCAATCAATCAATATATAATTAAATAAATAAATAATAAATAAATGAATCAATCAATCAATCATCAATCAAATTCAATCAACCACCTATTAATCAATCAATCAATCAATCAATGAATCAACCAACACATATAACAATCAATCAATCAATAAATTAACTTATCAATCAATCAATAATCATCCAATCAGTCAATCAATCAGTCAATCAATCAATACATCAATCAATCAATCAATCAACCAGTCACTCCACAATAATCAATCAATCAATCAACCAATCAGTCAATCAGCAAATCAATCAGCAAATCAATCAATCGATACATCAATCTATAAATCAATTAAACAATCAATCAATCAACCAATCAGTCAATCAGAAAAAAATCAATCGATCAATCAGCCAATCAATCCCTATCGACGAATCAATCAATAAATCTATCAGCAAATAGATTAATCACTTAATGAATCAAATCAAACATTTAATCAATCAATCAATTAACCTATCAATCAATAATCAATCAACTAGCGAATAACTCAATAAATCAATCAAAAAAACCCAATCAATCAATTGGTCAATCAGGAAATTTATCAATCAATCAATCAATCAATCAATCAATCAATCAATCAATCAATCAATCATCAATCAATCAATCAATCGATCAATCAATCGGTATATAAACAAATAATTAAAATGAAATTAGTCAAAAAAGAATGGAAAATAAGTATAATAAATCAATCAATACATCAATAAATAAATAAATAGAAAAATCAATCAATACATCAATCAATCAATCAATCAACCAGTCACTCCACAATAATCAATCAATCAATCAACCAATCAGTCAATCAGCAAATCAATCAGCAAATCAATCAATCGATACATCAATCTATAAATCAATTAGACAATCAATCAATCAACCAATCAATCAATCAGAAAAAATCAATCGATCAATCAGCCAATCAATCCCTATCGACGAATCAATCAATAAATCTATCAGCAAATAGATTAATCACTTAATGAATCAAATCAAACATTCAATCAATCAATCAATTAACCTATCAATCAATTAATCAATCAACTAGCGAATAACTCAATAAATCAATCAAAAAACAA
>CM037873.1:0-2500 GCA_021292105.1 Anadara kagoshimensis | reverse complement strand
AATGATTATTAATATAATAGTCAAATTTCATTATTTAAATGACAATAAGTATATGTTTGCTATAAAATATCAAAATTAAAATTTAAACAAAAGCATTAGCTTTGATAACACAGTTTTATTAATAAATTTTTAATAAAAAAACAATATTTCGAGTATTGATGTAAATTAAAGAAAACAATAATCTTTGCTGACAAACTAATCCGCGTAATTAATGTCTATTAACAAAACATAAATAGCCAAAGGATATTTTCCAGTGCATTCATCAATAGGTGTTATTAATATTTTAATTAATGTAAATTTAAAGCATTTTGAATAGTTTCTTTGTTTAAAAATCAATAATGCAATATTTTCAAATATGAAAAACAATAACCTTTATACAGAATTTGAACTTAAATAAGAAATATTTTAAATTTATGGCCTAACATTATACAAAAAATTTAAAGATTCTGTATCGTCTTAGACCGGTATAGGGAAACCTAAGATCCTATATTTTGAAAAAATCATTACAGTTAATTATTTATTTGTTTTATAATATTGTCAAGTACTAAATACAGATACTTCATACCAAAAATGAACTTAATCTGAGCACTATTGTTGATTTTATGACCAAAAATGATATAAAATTTTGAAAATTCTATATCGCCTTAGACCGTATATAATACCTAAGATCCTATATTTTGAAAAAATCATTACAGTAATTGTTTATTTGTTTTATAGTATTGTCAAGTACTAAGTACAGATACTTCATACCAAAAATGAACTTAATCTGAGCACTATTGTTGATTTTATGACAAAAATGATATAAAATTTTGAAAATTCTATATTGCCTTATCCGGTATAGGGATAACCTAAGATCCTATATTTTGAAAAAAATCTTACAGTTTATTTATTTATTTGTTTTATAGTATTGTCAAGTACTAAGTACAGATACTTCATACTAAAAATGAACTTAATCTGTGCACTATTGTGGATTTTTATGACCAAAATGATATAAAATTTTGAAAATTCTATATCGCAAAAGACCGGTATAGGGAAAACCTAAGATCCTATATTTTGAATAAATTGTTGCAGTTATTTATTATTTTGTTTTATAGTATTGTCAAGTACTAAGTACAGATACTTCATACAAAAATGAACTTAATCTGTGCACTATTGTGGATTTTATGACCAAAATGATATAAAATTTTGCAAATTCTATATCGCCTTAATCCGGTATAGGATAACCTAAGATCCTATATTTGAAAAAATCTTTACAGTTATATATTTATTTGTTTATAGTATTGTCAAGTACTAAGTACAGATACTTCATACCAATAATGAAACTTAATCTGTGCACTATTGTGATTTTATGACAAAAATGATATAAAATTTTGAAAATTCTATATTGCCTTAATCCGGTATAGGGATAACCTAATATCCTATATTTTGAAAAAATCTTTACAGTAAATTATTTATTTGTTTTATAGTAGTCAAGTACTAAGTACAGATACTTCATACTAAAAATGAACTTAATCTGTGCACTATTGTGGATTTTATGACCAAAAATTATAAAATTTTGAAAATTCTATATCGCAAAAGATCGGTATAGGGAAACCTAAGATCCTATATTTTGAATAATTTTGCAGTATTTATTTATTTGTTTTATAGTATTGTCAAGTACTAAGTACAGATACTTCATACCAAAATGAACTTAATCTGTGCACTATTGTGGATTTTAATGACCAAAAATGATATCAAATTTTGCAAATTCTATATCGCCTTAATCCGGTATAGGGATAACCTTAGATCCTATATTTTGAAAAAATCTTTACAGTTATTTATTATTTGTTTTATAGTATTGTCAATACTAAGTACAGATACTTCATACAAAATGAACTAATCTGTGCACTATTGTGATTTTATGACCAAAAATGATATAAATTTTGAAAATTCTATATCCTTAATCGGTATAGGATAACTTAAGATCCTATATTTGAAAAAATCTTTACAGTTATATATTTATTTGTTTTATAGTATTGTCAAGTACTAAGTACAGATACTTCATACCAAAAATGAACTAATCTGTGCACTATTGTTGATTTTATGACCAAAAATGATATAAAATTTTGAAAATTCTATATTGCCTTAATCCGGTATAGGGATAACCTAAGATCCTATATTTTGAAAAAATCTTACAGTTATTTTTATTTGTTTTATAGTATTGTCAAGTACTAAGTACAGATACTTCTTCATACTAAAAATGAACTTAATCTGTGCACTATTGTGGATTTTATGACCAAAAATGATATAAAATTTTGAAAATTCTATATCCAAAAGAACGTATAGGGAAAACCTAAGATCCTATATTTTGAATAAATTGTTGCAGTTATTATTTATTTGTTTTATAGTATTGTCAAGTACTAAGTACAGATACTTCTACCAAAAATGAACTTAATCTGTGCACTATTGTTGATTTTATGATAAAAAATGATATAAAATTTTGAAAATTCTATATCGCCTT
>CM037872.1:44092357-44097052 GCA_021292105.1 Anadara kagoshimensis | reverse complement strand
TTATAATGATTGATTTTTTTTGGATTGATTATTGATTTATTGATTGATTGAATCATTTATTTTGTTATCGATTCATTTATTCATTGCTTAGTGAAAGATGTTGGATAAAAAAAACTAACCACAAGGCCTTCATTATTGCAACTTAATTCAAATTATGTTGCAAAAAAGGCAATCATAGGGTTAGCAAATATATATTTATTTTCATAGGTAAGAAACGATTTTAATTTACATCTGTAATAGATTTTTTCGTACAAACAATATTAACATGAAATAGATGTATATTAAGGTATAAAACCAAAGTAAAATATTAACCCTGGAATAGTCATTTTTGCAACATATTCTAAGATTAAGATGTAAACATGATAAAATCCGTGGTTAGATATTTTCTGTTAAATAGTCATGACATAATGATTTTTTTTCTATTACTGAATACTTCAACCGAATCATATTTACATGTATCTGGAAAATCATCAAATCATGCAAAGTTAAGTCATTTCAAATCTAACCCCTAATACATCCTGTTTGCAACTTAATTTGGGTGATATAAGTTGCAGAAATGAGGCTGTAGTGGTTAGTATTTTAACAACACAAATCTTCATTCTACAATACTGTAATTTACTTAATTTGATTCTTGCAGACTCGGTAATAACACCAGACTTAAGAACATTATCCCTGTATTACCAAAATACACAATACAACAATCAAAAAACATAAAACATATTACATGGTAAGAGATATAGTGAACAGTGATTATCAATCTCTAAACGTTTTGATATTTGTTTATATACCGATTGATTGATTGATTAGGGTTAGTTATCTATCTATTTATTTGATTTATGTATTTTTTTTATTTATTTATTCATTTTATTTATTGTTTTATATATTGATTTTCCATTATTCTTCTGAATTTTTGTATATATTTATTTTCATTCTTCATTTATTCTATGTATTTATTGATCTATTGATTTATTGATTTATTAATTAATTTCTTTATTAATTAATTGTTTAATTGATTGATTCATTTATATAATTATTAATATATTTATTATATTTATTGACTGATTGATTGATTTCCTGATTGACCTATTAATTGATTGGTTTATTGATTGAGTTATTGACTAATTCGTTGGTTGATTGATTTACTGATTAATTGATTGATATGTTTATTGATTGATTGACTGAATGGTTGATTTGATTCAATGAGTAATTAATCTATTTGCTGATAGATTGATTGATTCGTCGATGGTGATTGATTGGCTGATTGATCGATTGAATTGTTCTGATTGATTGATTAATTGATTGATTAGTTGATTCATAGATTGATATATTTATTGATTGATTTGTCGATTGATTTTCTAATTAACTGATTGATTGGTTGATTGATTGATTATTATTTTTTGATTGATTCATTGAATGATTGGTTTGTTGATTGATTGATTGATTTATTGATTTTCCATTTCCCTTTGTTTTTTATTAATTGATTTTTTATTAAGGATTAATTTCTTTTTGATTGATTGATTGACTGATTGATTGATTCGTTGATTAGTTAGTTGGTTTATTGATTGATGTATCTATTGATTCATTCGCTGATTGAATTATTGATTGTTTAATTGAATCATATATTGATGGATTTAATTTATGTACTGATTGATTGATTAATTAGTTGATTGATTGATTGATTGGTTGAATTATCGATTGTCTGATTGATTGTTTAAATGATTTAATTGTTATTACAAACTGATTGATTGATTATTGATTGATTGATTGATTGATTGTTTGAATAATTAATTGATTGATTGATTGATTGACTGATTGATTGACTGATTGACTGATTGGTTGATTAATTGTTGGTTTATTGATTGATGTATTTTTTTATTCATTCGCTGATTGAATTATCGATTGTCTGATTGATTCATATATTGATGGATTTAATTTATTTACTGATTGATTGATTGATTGATTGATTTATGGGTTGGTTGATATATTGATTCATGTATTGTTTTTTCCATTATTACTCCTTAATTTTCATTGATTAATTTTTTATTAATCATCCATTTCTTATTGATTGATTATTGATTTATTGATTGATTTATTTATTTATTTTGTTATCGATTCATGTACTCATTGCTTAGTGAAAGATGTTGGATAAAAAAATCTAACCACAAGGCCTTCATTATTGCAACTTAATTCAAATTATGTTGCAAAAAACGCAATCATAGGGTTAGCAAATATATATTTAAATTCACAGGTAAGAAACGATTTTAATTTACATCTGTAATAGATTTATTCGTACAGACAATATTAACATGAAATAGATGTATATTAAGGTATAAAACCAAAGTAAATATTAACCCTGGAATAGTCATATTTGCAACATAATCTAAGATTAAGATGTAAACATGATAAAATCCGTGGTTAGATATTTTCTGTTAAATAGTCATGTCATAATGATTTATTTTCTATTATTGAATACTTCAACCGAATCATATTTACATGCATTTGGAAAATAATCAAATCATGCAAAGTTAGTCATTCCAAATCTAACCCCTAATACATCCTGTTTGCAACTTAATGTGGGTTATATAAGTTGCAGAAATGAGGCTGTAGTGGTTAGTATTTTAACAACACAAATCTTCATTCTACAATACTGTAATTTGCTTAATTTGATTCTTGCAGACTCTGTAATAACACCAAATTAATACGATTATCCCTGTATTACCGAAATACACAATACAATAATCCAGAAACATAAAACATATTACATGGTAAGAGATATAGTGAACAGTGATTATCAATCTCTAAACGTTGTACTGTCGATAATTTGCATTGTATTCATCACTAAAGAGACACAAGAAAGACGTCCAAATAATTATATGTATTTGGAAACGTTTGATAGATTCAAAATTTTCATTGAAATCTTAGCACGAAAATGCTATCAGAATTGCTCTATCTCGTCTAATACTGGAGATAACGTATAACTTAATTCTAAATTGTTTTTTTATTTATTCCTTATATACTGATTTTTTAATTCTTTTAATATTTATTGTTCGATTGATTTATTTATGTAATGATTTCCATTATTTCTCTATTTGTTTGTTTTCCATTAATTGATTTCGATTTATTATTGATGTATAGTTTTATTTCTTTATTGATTTATTCCTCGATGTTTTGATTTTTTATTCTTCCTTTACATAATTCAACTTTAGGTTTTGATGAATTATTTCCATTCTTTTTTTATTTAAGTCTTATTCTTTGTATTTTTTAATCTTAGAATGATTTAAGTGAATAGAATTTCGACGCCAAAATATAAGTAAGGGTATGCCTTTGACAAAATCTAATTTTCATTCGCTTTGTTTTCAAAACAAGCATTTACACTTGAGTCTAAGCATTGGATATTCAATTAATATTGAAATAAATGTATTTAGAACAGTCAGAAATACCTGCACACAACACAACAAAAACGAAACATAAAATTATGTAAGAGATATAGTAAACATCGATTTTAAAATCTCCCAATGTTGTACTGTCGATAATTTGCATTTGATTCATCACTAAAGTGACACTGGAAGCACGTAAAAAATGATCCATGGTATCTGGAAACTCTTGACAGATTCGGAATCTTCATTGAAAATCATAGTACGAAAATGCTATCAGAATCGCTCTATCTCGTCTAATAACGGAGATAGCGTATAACGTTTTTAGTATTGGTAAATTAGCTATTTTGTCATTGGTTTCTGAAAATATGGATAAATGACAGTTTCCACACCATTTTACCGGGTACATACTTATGATTTAATATAAAAAAATTCTAACCATAAAAATCTTCATTTTTGAAACTTAATGTGAGTTGCAAACATGAAGTGCATATGGTTAGTTCGGCAAAAATTATATAGGATGAAATATGAAATTGATTTTTGTTTAACAACATCATTTCAATTCAACGATGAAGTTAACAATAGTATTTTGTACAAAAATGTTACATTCTTGTGTGATATTCGTTAACCCCGGACGGATCATTTTTGCAACTTATACTATTTTAATTATTTTGATTATAGATTTTTTTATACTACTTCAAAGCATTACTATTATATCATTTCTGGTTCAGTTTTTGACCTAGATTCAAATTATATTCATCTTGAAGTGTTTTGAGGGAAAAAATTTTCGACTCGAAAAAATCCATAAGGGGTATACCTTGGAAAAAATTGAATTTTACATTTTTTGAATTAGGCATTTAAACTTACTTAAAATAAGATTCAACAACGTTAATAATGTGAAATCAACGCTTAAAGCCATTTAAAATCATTTTTTATCAATTAAATGCATACCCCATATTGTGTTACATGCTAACCACAAGCTAACCACAAGTGATGCAACTTAATTGAAATAACAATTATTTTATTGTTTTCTTGCTTCAATAATTAAATAAAGTATTTTAACAAAAATTAAGGGACATGTACTATCTCGACTAAAAAGTAGATGATAATATCCATGAAACAATTGCATGAGTTTTACTGTTGAAATTAAGATACAAAATAAATTTTATTTTGAGAATTTTAGACGATTTATTCATGCTATCGAGAATTTCTTTATATTTTTACCGGTTATTTTTTCAGTAGAACAGCATCAAAAAACAATTTTCTTAACCCTTCTTATAGATAAAAAAATAGTTGTAAAATTGCAGTGATTTTTGCAACT
>CM037872.1:44074857-44084857 GCA_021292105.1 Anadara kagoshimensis | reverse complement strand
GGCATCTAGTTTTTCCAACTTAATCTGTTTAAATGTTTATGACTTAAGTTATATATATTATTTTGAAATACCGAAGGTAACGTTATTTTTCTTGGCAACACAACAAATATACTACGTGTTAAAACTTGTTTTATTATGATATCGCCTTTTGATATGATAAGGGTTAGCTCTTCAAAGTTGCAACTTAAATTTCATAAAGGGGGTAGACCTGCGGTTAAGTTAGGGATAATCTTAAAAATCAAAATATCAGAGAAAATCTTGTTTTTCTAAGCAGCAAGTATAGTACACTACGTTTTAGCTTAATAACATTGACACATCTACTATGGATAGACAGATAAAATCCTAACCCCTAATACATCGTTTTTGCGACTTAATTTTAGTGATAGGGTCAAGCGAAATAATGTTTGTGTTTTTTATGTAAAACAAAACAAATTCACAGCCTATTTATATGTTTAAATATATATAGAATAACCTTTATTTTGATATAGTTGACGTTGGAATATCGCCCTTGAAATTGAAATGCTAGAGAGATAGAGAAAATTTAAAACTGTATTCAAAAGAGTAAGCCTAGATTATGCTAGAATACCTCTATTAAATGGTTAGATATCGCACTAAATTTAATATGTACAAAACAGTTTAAATTCATTACATTTCAGTGAGTAAAATATTGTAGAAATTTATATGTATAGACAGATTAAATGGCGTATAATGCTGCGAAGATTCGCAATGTCTGCGTACAAATAAAATGCATATCATCCCAAACTTCAATTATGAAAAAACTCTTTTATATTTTTACCAAAATTAATGATATAAAAAACCTAACCACAAGGTCTCCATGTTTGCAACTTATTTTTGATTAAGTGTCAAAAATGGCAACAATAGGGTTAGAAAACACAGACTTACATTTGCGAGTTAGAAACCATTTTAATGTACATATGGACTTAATGAATTAAGAAATTAAAACATTTTTATGGAAAATGTATTTATTCATGTATATAACCATCAATAAATCATTAACCCTGACTTTGTCAGTTTTGCAACATAAATTAAGATTACGTTGTAAACATGATGAACTCAGTGGTTAGATGTTTTATGTGTTTAATGGTAGTGATATAATCGTTTCTTTGATTTAAATTAAAAATATATAACTGATCTCTATTAACTGTTACCTGAAAATTAATGAAATGTGTAAAATTTTGGCATTCCCAATCTAACCCTATAGTCTTCAGTTATGCAACTTAAATAAGAATACAAATATGTTGCAAAAATGATGTTGCAGTGGTTAGAACTTTTACTCTCCATTGCTGTTTCCAACAATGACGAATGATGTTTGTACATTGACCAGGATATGTACATATATCTATTCAGTCAAAAAAGAAGTCATATAAAGTCGTAGGACAACAAATAATCACAAAATGATATTTATATAATGAGTATTCAAAATACATGTTAAAGGATACACTGAAGCCCTATATAAAATTTTCTAACCTTGCACTGGCAACAATATGCGCTTTATTAACCATTAAAAGCAGCTGGAAACACTTAAAAAATAATCATATGTATCTGGAAACTCTTGACAGATTCGGAATCTTCGTTGAAAATCATAGTACGAAAATGCTATCAGATTTGCTCTATCTCTTCTAATAACGGAGATAGCGTATAACTTTTTTATTATTGGTAAATGAGTTATTATATTATTAGTTTCTGAAAATATGGAATAATTGACACAAGTTACACCCCTTTACACCGTTCATACCAATAATTTTATCTCAATAAATTTTAGCCACAGAAATATTCATTTTTGAAACTTAATGTAAGTTGCAAAAATGAAGTGCATATGGTTAGCATGGTAACGATGATATGTAACAAATTACTTAATTGTTTCTTGCTTTACACAATCGTTTTACTTCACTGAAAAGGTTAACCATGGTGTACCTCATAAAAATGTTACATTTCCTTGCAATATTGGCTAACCCCGCATGCATCATTTTTACAACTTATTCTTGATTTCTTGTATTGATTATAGTTTTCTCCACAACACTTTAAATGACCGTTTTAAAACAATTTCTGGTTCAGTTTTTTGCCCTGATTCAAATAATATAAGTCTTGAAATGATTTGAGGAGAAAAAAGTTCAACTCTAAAATATCAGTAAGGGGTATACCTTATGATAAATCGAATTTTTCATTTTTCGTAAATTAAGCATTTAAACATATTTAAAATGACATTGAATAGTATATTATATACAACCAATGTTAAAATATACCAGGAAAAGGTTATACGTAAAAAAATCGAATTCTTCATTGAAAATCATAGTACGAAAATGCTATCAGATTTGCTCTATCTCTTCTAATAACGGAGATAGCGTATAACTTTTTTATTATTGGTAAATGAGTAATTATATTATTAGTTTCTGAAAATATGGAATAAATGACACAAGTTACACCCCTTTACACCGTTCATACCAATAATTTTATCTCAATAAATTTTAGTCACAGAAATATTCATTTTTGAAACTTAATGTAAGTTGCAAAAATGAAGTGCATATGGTTAGCATGGTAACGATGATATGTAACAAATTACTTAATTGTTTCTTGCTTTACACAATCGTTTTACTTCACCGAAAAGGTTAACCATGGTGTACCTCATAAAAATGTTACATTTTCTTGCAATATTGGCTAACCCCGCATGCATCATTTTTACAACTTATTCTTGATTTCTTGTATTGATTATAGTTTTCTCCACAACACTTTAAATGACCATTTTAAAACAATTTCTGGTTCAGTTTTTTGCCCTGATTCAAATAATATAAGTCTTGAAATGATTTGAGGAGAAAAAAGTTCAACTCTAAAATATCAGTAAGGGGTATACCTTATGATAAATCGAATTTTTCATTTAATAACGGAAATAGCGTATAACTTTTTTATTATTGGTAAATGAGTTATTATATTATTAGTTTCTGAAAATATGGAATAATTGACACAAGTTACACCCCTTTATACCGTTCATACCAATAATTTTATCTCAATAAATTTTAGCCACAGAAATATTCATTTTTGAAACTTAATGTAAGTTGCAAAAATGAAGTGCATATGGTTAGCATGGTAACGATGATATGTAACAAATTACTTAATTGTTTCTTGCTTTACACAATCGTTTTACTTCACCGAAAAGGTTAACCATGGTGTACCTCATAAAAATGTTACATTTTCTTGCAATATTGGCTAACCCCGCATGCATCATTTTTACAACTTATTCTTGATTTCTTGTATTGATTATAGTTTTCTCCACAACACTTTAAATGACCATTTTAAAACAATTTCTGGTTCAGTTTTTTGCCCTGATTCAAATAATATAAGTCTTGAAATGATTTGAGGAGAAAAAAGTTCAACTCTAAAATATCAGTAAGGGGTATACCTTATGATAAATCGAATTTTTCATTTAATAACGGAAATAGCGTATAACTTTTTTATTATTGGTAAATGAGTTATTATATTATTAGTTTCTGAAAATATGGAATAATTGACACAAGTTACACCCCTTTACACCGTTCATACCAATAATTTTATCTCAATAAATTTTAGCCACAGAAATATTCGTTTTTGAAACTTAATGTAAGTTGCAAAAATGAAGTGCATATGGTTAGCATGGTAACGATGATATGTAACAAATTACTTAATTGTTTCTTGCTTTACACAATCGTTTTACTTCACCGAAAAGGTTAACCATGGTGTACCTCATAAAAATGTTACATTTTCTTGCAATATTGGCTAACCCCGCATGCATCATTTTTACAACTTATTCTTAACCTAACCCCAGACTAACCGCAGGTTATGCAACTTAATTAAAAGAGCAATTATTTTATTTTTACTGAAGTATAAAACTTCCACGTGCTACCTGGATATTTGTATTTGGACATACCCCATCTCTACTGAAAAGTACAATTAGGTAAGTGTGAAAATGTGGTCGAAATAAACAACTGAAATCATGTACTGTTTCTGTAAAATATCTCATGTAAAACATCACATATAACCTTAGCTTGTATATATTTGCAGAGCTAACACATAGTTGAATACAAATGTAAAACAGATTCTACTCTAATACTGATAGGTACAGAGATAGTGCACCGATGGTAGCGTGTTTTTGCCACTTAATACGTTCTAACCGCGGCTAACCACAGGCAGTGCAACCTAATTTTGAAGGAATTTTTTTCAATTTTATAATACAGTAAAACTTGATTATAATAGCCTAATTGAGGCTCAGGGGCACACTACGTTAGAACTGAAAAGTACAGGCATCCAGTTGTTGGAAAACTGGTCGAATTTGACAACTGAAAACGAGTGCGTTTTTTAAAAAAAATTAAATAACTTCAAAAATACTCGACTAAATTTAATGATATTTTCAGATTTTGTCTCATTTAGTGATAGATATATACCAACAGAATATGAGCATAGGCAAAAAATGAGCCCCTTCTTTAAAGCCTTCAGGTGGCAAACATGGATATTTAGGTTGCATACATGAAAATTAAACTGCAAACATGAATTTTTAAGTTGCAGAAACTGTTACATTAAGTTGCATACATGACAATTAAGTTGCAAAAATGACACATTAAGTTGCATAAACTATTAAGTTGCAAAAACATTAACCATAAGTTGCAAACATGACACATTAAGTTGCAAACATGGCAGATTAAGTTGCAATAATGACCGCGACGATAACCCTAACCCTAACCCTAACCCTAACCCTAACCCTAACCCTAACCCTAACCCTAACCCTAACCCTAACCCTAACCCTAACCCTAACCCTAACCCTAACCCTAACCCTAATTAGCGTCGCGAATGGCGGTTAGACCCCTTTTTGCAACTTAATAATTTTGGAGTAACCCTTATGAGGTTTTAGTACGTTAGGGTTAGCGTAAATATATAAAAAAGTCGTGGTTCGTACTTAGAAGTATATTGTCCGTAAATTTTGTTAGGATATCTCAACTATTTCATCTAAACGTGGTATAACCGCGTATATTTTGGTCAGTAATGCAACATAATTTATCTTTGTTATTTGTTGAAGGGTTAGAGGCGGTTAAGGGGCGTTCAATCAGGGGTTAGATTCATAATACATGGTTCTAAGCGATTTTCTAACCCTCCCACGCGTTAAAAAGCTCAAAAAACGGCTTCTGGAAAAAGGTCCTGTGTTGGTGTATATCCTCCAAAAAATGAGTTTGTCTCAGACCTGCCAATTGAAGTAAGAAAAATTTTGGCAACTTAGAAAAGTATTTTTTCCTTGCTTGATCTTAACCATATATACCTCAAAAGTTGCTAAATTTTGTCTATTATGAGCATGCAAAACGATTAAGGAATGCCTTGTTATTTGATAAAGATATCGAAAATTTTGCTACCCCCCGTTATTTTTACATAAGCTGGAATAAGTTGCAAAAATGACAAAAATTCACAAAATCCGGAAAGTTTACATTTGAATATCTCAGGATTCCTTCAAGGTATCATTTCCATCTTTGATTAGATTATAGAATATGCATAATGCTTTCGGAAAAGCATCATAGTTTAAGCATTTTTCGTTGTAAAGACATCAACCCTAGCCTATGTTTTTTCAGTTTAAGTTGCAAAAATGAAAAAAAGAGGGGGTCAGTCTAGGGTTGTGCTAGGGTTGCATAGTTAAAATTGGAATATCAAAAAAACTGGCAAGTTGGCAAATACTACGCACAATGCACTACATGTTGGTACAAAAACAATGTGGTTTTTCACTTTGGAAAGCGAAAATATATCTAATCATATCTCGAAGAACAGATTCAATTAAGTTGCAAAAATGACAAAAAAATCCAATATTTTAAACAGTTATATCTTAGCGGAAACATTAGATACCCTTATTGTAGTTTGTTAGATTAAAGAATGTAAAAGCGACTTTATAAAACATATATAATAAAAAGCATTTCCTTTCAACAAGACACTGAGCCGAGGTCATTTTAAAGCAGTTTAAGTTGCAAACATGAAAAATTGGGGGTCAGTTTATGTGTTAAGTTAGATTATATAGAAAAGATTCAATTATCAATGAAACGTTTCCTTACATACAAACTTCATATTACACAATACATTTCAGTAAAGAAAATATTAAGGGTTTGCCTTTAGAAAGTTGCATATTATTCTAGCCCTGGCATCTAGTTTTTCCAACTTAATCTGTTTAAATGTTTATGACTTCAGTTTATATATTATTTTGAAATACCGAAGGTAACGTTATTTTTCTTGGCAACACAACAAATATACTACGTGTTAAAACTTGTTTTATTATGATATCGCCTTTTGATATGATAAGGGTTAGCTCTTCAAAGTTGCAACTTAAATTTCATAAAGGGGGTAGACCTGCGGTTAAGTTAGGGATAATCTTAAAAATCAAAATATCAGAGAAAATCTTGTTTTTCTAAGCAGCAAGTATAGTACACTACGTTTTAGCTTAATAACATTGACACATCTACTATGGATAGACAGATAAAATCCTAACCCCTAATACATCGTTTTTGCGACTTAATTTTAGTGATAGGGTCAAGCGAAATAATGTTTGTGTTTTTTATGTAAAACAAAACAAATTCACAGCCTATTTATATGTTTAAATATATATAGAATAACCTATATTTTGATATAGTTGACGTTGGAATATCGCCCTTGAAATTGAAATACTAGAGAGATAGAGAAAATTTAAAACTGTATTCAAAAGAGTAAGCCTAGATTATGCTAGAATACCTCTATTAAATGGTTAGATATCGCACTAAATTTAATATGTACAAAACAGTTTAAATTCATTACATTTCAGTGAGTAAAATATTGTAGAAATTTATATGTATAGACAGATTAAATGGCGTATAATGCTGCGAAGATTCGCAATGTCTGCGTACAAATAAAATGCATATCATCCCAAACTTCAATTATGAAAAAACTCTTTTATATTTTTACCAAAATTAATGATATAAAAAACCTAACCACAAGGTCTCCATGTTTGCAACTTATTTTTGATTAAGTGTCAAAAATGGCAACAATAGGGTTAGAAAACACAGACTTACATTTGCGAGTTAGAAACCATTTTATGTACATATGGACTGAATGAATTAAGAAATTAAAACATTTTTATGGAAAATGTATTTATTCATGTATATAACCATCAATAAATCATTAACCCTGACTTTGTCAGTTTTGCAACATAAATTAAGATTACGTTGTAAACATGATGAACTCAGTGGTTAGATGTTTTATGTGTTTAATGGTAGTGATATAATCGTTTCTTTGATTTAAATTAAAAATATATAACTGATCTCTATTAACTGTTACCTGAAAATTAATGAAATGTGTAAAATTTGGACATTCCCAATCTAACCCTATAGTCTTCAGTTATGCAACTTAAATAAGACTACAAATATGTTGCAAAAATGATGTTGCAGTGGTTAGAACTTTTACTCTCCATTGCTGTTTCCAACAATGACGAATGATGTTTGTACATTGACCAGGATATGTACATATATCTATTCAGTCAAAAAAGAAGTCATATAAAGTCGTAGGACAACAAATAATCACAAAATGATATTTATATAATGAGTATTCAAAATACATGTTAAAGGATACACTGAAGCCCTATATAAAATTTTCTAACCTTGCACTGGCAACAATATGCGCTTTATTAACCATTAAAAGCAGCTGGAAACACTTAAAAAATAATCATATGTATCTGGAAACTCTTGACAGATTCGGAATCTTCGTTGAAAATCATAGTACGAAAATGCTATCAGATTTGCTCTATCTCTTCTAATAACGGAGATAGCGTATAACTTTTTTATTATTGGTAAATGAGTTATTATATTATTAGTTTCTGAAAATATGGAATAATTGACACAAGTTACACCCCTTTACACCGTTCATACCAATAATTTTATCTCAATAAATTTTAGCCACAGAAATATTCATTTTTGAAACTTAATGTAAGTTGCAAAAATGAAGTGCATATGGTTAGCATGGTAACGATGATATGTAACAAATTACTTAATTGTTTCTTGCTTTACACAATCGTTTTACTTCACCGAAAAGGTTAACCATGGTGTACCTCATAAAAATGTTACATTTTCTTGCAATATTGGCTAACCCCGCATGCATCATTTTTACAACTTATTCTTGATTTCTTGTATTGATTATAGTTTTCTCCACAACACTTTAAATGACCTTTTTAAAACAATTTCTGGTTCAGTTTTTTGCCCTGATTCAAATAATATAAGTCTTGAAATGATTTGAGAAGAAAAAAGTTTAACTCTAAAATATCAGTAAGGGGTATACCTTATGATAAATCGAATTTTTATTTTTCGTAAATTAAGCATTTAAACATATTTAAAATGACATTGAATAGTATATTATATAAAACCAATGTTAAAAATACCAGAAAAAGGTTATACGTAAAAAAATCGAATTCTTCATTGAAAATCATAGTACGAAAATGCTATCAGATTTGCTCTATCTCTTCTAATAACGGAGATAGCGTATAACTTTTTTATTATTGGTAAATGAGTTATTATATTATTAGTTTCTGAAAATATGGAATAATTGACACAAGTGACACCCCTTTACACCGTTCATACCAATAATTTTATCTCAATAAATTTTAGCCACAGAAATATTCATTTTTGAAACTTAATGTAAGTTGCAAAAATGAAGTGCATATGGTTAGCATGGTAACGATGATATGTAACAAATTACTTAATTGTTTCTTGCTTTACACAATCGTTTTACTTCACCGAAAAGGTTAACCATGGTGTACCTCATAAAAATGTTACATTTTCTTGCAATATTGGCTAACCCCGCATGCATCATTTTTACAACTTATTCTTGAATTTCTTGTATTGATTATAGTTTTCTCCACAACACTTTAAATGACCATTTTAAAACAATTTCTGGTTCAGTTTTTTGCCCTGATTCAAATAATATAAGTCTTGAAATGATTTGAGGAGAAAAAAGTTCAACTCTAAAATATCAGTAAGGGGTATACCTTATGATAAATCGAATTTTTTATGTAATAACGGAAATAGCGTATAACTTTTTTATTATTGGTAAATGAGTTATAATATTATTAGTTTCTGAAAATATGGAATAATTGACACAAGTTACACCCCTTTACACCGTTCATACCAATAATTTTATCTCAATAAATTTTAGCCACAGAAATATTCATTTTTGAAACTTAATGTAAGTTGCAAAAATGAAGTGCATATGGTTAGCATGGTAACGATGATATGTAACAAATTACTTAATTGTTTCTTGCTTTACACAATCGTTTTACTTCACCGAAAAGGTTAACCATGGTGTACCTCATAAAAATGTTACATTTTCTTGCAATATTGGCTAACCCCGCATGCATCATTTTTACAACTTATTCTTAACCTAACCCCAGACTAACCGCAGGTTATGCAACTTAATTAAAAGATCAATTATTTTATTGTTACTGAAGTATAAAACTTCCACGTGCTACCTGGATATATGTATTTGGACATACCCCATCTCTACTGAAAAGTACAATTAGCTAAGTGTAAAAATGTGGTCGAAATAAACAACTGAAATCATGTACTGTTTCTGTAAAATATCTCATGTAAAACATCACATATAACCTTAGCTTGTATATATTTGCAGAGCTAACACATAGTTGAATACAAATGTAAAACAGATTCTACTCTAATACTGATAGGTACAGAGATAGTGCACCAATGGTAGCGTGTTTTTGCCACTTAATACGTTCTAACCGCGGCTAACCACAGGCAGTGCAACCTAATTTTGAAGGAATTTTTTTCAATTTTATAATACAGTAAAACTTGATTATAATAGCCTAATTGAGGCTCAGGGGCACACTACGTTAGAACTGAAAAGTACAGGCATCCAGTTGTTGAAAACTGGTCGAATTTGACAACTGAAAACGAGTGCGTTTTTTAAAAAAAATTAAATAACTTCAAAAATACTCGACTAAATTTAA
>CM037872.1:43977357-44069857 GCA_021292105.1 Anadara kagoshimensis | reverse complement strand
ATATTATCTCTTTTTACCAAAAAATTCTAATTCTATCTCACTTCAATATATGATAATAATCCATTTGAAATTTGTGGAATTTTGCCAAAAATCTTCAATTTTCCGACACTCATCGTTTGCTCAATTTTTGCAAAGAAAATATAACAAATATTTTAAATGAAACGTTATATCACAATTAACAGCCATGCAACATACCCTGGGTCTCTGGTGATTATTTCAGAGATGATAACAGTTCAAATTTAACCCTAAATTTAACCCTACGTCTAGGGTTTGATAGTTTTCTTTGAAATATCTTCAAGTAAATTTGATAATAAATACTATTCAATAAATGCAGTTATAGCATTTGTTTTTAGAAACTTTTCTCTATGATTTCATATTTTTTTTTGCTCTTCAATTTTAAAGAAATAATATGTTTTTTCTCACAAAATAATAATTGTAATTTAGATTTTTTTATACATACATGTAGTGTGATTTTTTTATTAATTTTTAATAAATCTACAGACATAATTTTGCTATTTTGAACATAAAATTTTTCTAACCGCGAAGTTGTCATTTTTGTAACGTTAACATCGTATTGATAAAAAACATATTTTTTAAATTTGAACATAATATATTTCATGTTTTTCTATATCGAAATT
The DNA here is from genome assembly GCA_021292105.1 of Anadara kagoshimensis. NCBI lineage: Eukaryota > Metazoa > Mollusca > Bivalvia > Arcoida > Arcidae > Anadara > Anadara kagoshimensis. The sequence goes on along the minus strand of CM037872.1, from coordinate 44,069,219 downwards.
GATTTATGTACTTGAAACTAACCTATAGTTTATCGAATTTTAATTACTATCAATACTTTTTGTATTTTCTATATCAATACAATTAACACATTCAACTGTGCATAACTCTTAAAAAAATAAAGAATGCAGCTTCAAATTGTGAAAGGAAGTTGTTTCATGCTATTTCTACAAAGGATAATTTTCAAAAAACCATCCTAAATTGGTTTATGCTATCGTGACGTTTTAAAGAAAGGTGCAGAAATCACCTAGGGTTTTAATTAAATACATCATTGACTGACACAATATTAATATATACAGCGGGTATAGCTACTGGCCTGATGGAAAAACAAGTTTTTTTGATTGAAACCAAAAGCCTTAAATTCGAAATCAAACTTTAAAGTTTAACATTTTAAGGTTACAAAAATGAAGATTTCGCGGTTAGGCATATATTCATTCAAACGCTATGAATATCATTATGCATATAATTTAAATCAATAGTATTATACATATAATAATGGAATAAATTGCTATTTCAAAGTAAACTCATCGTTATTTTGTCAAAAATGTCTAACCGCATCAATATCATTTTTGTAACTTAATTTTTACGTTACAAAAATGATATTTCTGCGGTTAGAAATTTTTACAATCCTAAAGTGCTTTAAAATGAAAATATAAAATTATCTCATCATATTATATCTTATTATATCAATTTAAAGTATTTGGAGCATGTAATATGTAGTGTTTGAACGAAAAAATGTCTAACCGTAGAATCATCATTTTTGTAACCTATTCTAAAATATAAGTTACAAAAATGACAATGCCGCGGTTAGCTGATTTAAGTCATTTCAAAAAGGATTTAAATGTGTTTTAATATTAAAATATTTGTAATGTAAAGGGGTTATTTGGAAACATATGAAAAACCCTTTAAATTCTATCATTTGAGACTTTTATACGCTATCTCCCTTATAAGAAGAGATAGAGCGATTCTGATAGCATTTTCATACTATGATTTTCAATGACAAATTCAAATCCACCAAAAGATATCAGTACAATATATCATTTTTAAAATGTTTTTTATGATGCCTAGTAGTGATTTAATATGGATTTTCAATCTAAATTGCATCAAGACTATCTCTGTAATAAGTCAGATATGTTACATATACAGATAGAGTATAGAAAACCTAAAATCTTATATTGTGAAAAAATCATTTCAGTTATTCTTTTATTTGTTTTCAAAGTATTGTTAGGTATTAAATACAATTACTTCATACCAAATCTGAACTTAATCTGTGCAATATTGTAGATTTTATGACCTAAAATGATGTAAAATTTTGAAAATTCTGTATCGCCTTAGACCGGTATAGGGAAAACCTAAGATCCTATATTTTGAAAAAATTATTACAGATTTATTTATTTCATTTCATGTATTGTTGATACTAAATGCAGTTACTTCATACCAAATTTGAACTTAATCTAAGCAATATTGTTGATTTTATAAGCCAAAATGATATAAAATGTTGAAAATTCTGTATCGCCTTAGACCGGTAAAGGGCAAATCTAAAATCTGTGATTTTAAAAATATCATTACAGTTATTCATTTATTTAATTTTAAGTATTGTCAAGTACTAAATACAGTTACTTCATACCAAATTGAACTTAATCTGGGCAATATTGTTGATTTTAGCAAAAATGATGTAAAATTTGAAAATTCTGTATCGCCTTAGACCGGTATAGGGCAAAATCTAAATTATTTTTAAAAATTATTACAGTTATTTATTTATTTCATTTTGTATTGTAGTACTAAATACAGTTACTTCATACCAAATTTGAACTTAATCTGGGCAATATTGTTGATTTTATAAGCAAAAATGATATAAAATGTTGAAAATTCTGTATCGCCTTAGACCGGTATAGGGCAAATCTAAAATCTGTGATTTTAAAAATATCATTACAGTTATTCATTATTTAATTTCAAGTATTGTCAAGTACTAAATACAGTTACTTCATACCAAATTTGAACTTAATCTGGCAATATTGTTGATTTTATAAGCAAAAATGATATAAAATGTTGAAAATTCTGTATCCTTAGACCGGTATAGGGCAAATCTAAAATCTGTGATTTTAAAAATATCATTACAGTTATTCATTTATTTAATTTCAAGTATTGTCAAGTACTAAATACAGTTACTTCATACCAAATTTGAACTTAATCTGCAATATTGTTGATTTTAAGACCTAAAATGATATAAAATTTGAAAATTCTGTATCACCTTAGACCGGTATAGGGCAAATCTAAAATCTGTGATTTTAAAAATATCTTACAGTTATTGATTATTTAATTTCAAGTATTGTAGTACTAAATACAGTTACATACCAAATTTGAACTAATCTGGCAATATTGTTGATTTTATGACCTAAAATGATATAAAATTTTGAAAATTCTGTATCGACTTAGACCGGTATAGGGCAAATCTAAAATCTGTGATTTTAAAAATATCATTACAGTTATTCATTATTTAATTTAGTATTGTCAAGTACTGAATACAGTTACTTCATACCAAATATGAACATAATCTGGGCAATATTGTTGATTTTATGACCTAAAATGATATAAAATTTTGAAAATTCTATATCACCTTAGACCGGTATAGGGAAAACTAAGATCCTATATTCTGAAAAAATTATTACAGCTATTCATTTATTTATTTCAGATATTGTTAGGTATTACTTACAGTTACTTCATACCAAATTTGAACTAATCTAAGCAATATTGTTGATTTTAGGACCTAAAATGATATAAAATATTGAAAATTCTATCACCTTAGACCGGTATAGGGCAAACCTTAGATCTGTCATTTTGATAAAAACACAACATGTGATTGACAAATTACAAAACGTATAACATGTTACAGCGGATGAACAATAATTAAAAAAACAAAATCAATACCTTTTTTCTTGATCATAAAAACTTTATGGTTACAAAAATGACGATGTTGCGGTTAGAAGGTTACCACTGAAAACTGAGATAAAATAGGTAAAACTTTCTTTATATGCTTTAATGCTCAAAACGCAAACGTTAAATCATTTTAGTCAATTAATATCAATTGAATATCAAAGATATTTACTAACCGCAGAAACTTCATTTTTGTAACTTGATTTAAATGTTACAAAAATGATAAATCTGCGGTTAGGATTGAAACCGTCTTAAACGATAGAATTTTAGTTTTTTTTATTTGTTTGAAACAACCCTTTTCTATTACAAAGATTTTAATATTAAAACACATATAAATCCTTTTTAAAATGACTTAAAACACCTAACCGCGGCATCGTCATTTTTGTAACTTATTTTAGAATAGGTTACAAAAATGACGATTCTACGGTTAGACATTTTTACGTTAAAACATTACACATTACATGCTCCAAATACTTTAAATTGATTTAATAAGATATAATATGATAAGATAAATTGTTTTATCTGTTTAAAACACTTTAGGATTGTAGAAAACTTCTAACCGCAACAATATCATTTTTGTAACGTTAAAAAATAAGTTACAAAAATGATGATTCTGCGGTTAGGTTGAAACAGTCTTAAATGATAGAATTTAAAGGGTTTTTCATTTGTTTCGAAACAACCCTTTTTCATTACAAAGATTTTAATATTCAAACACATTTAAATCCTTTTTAAAATCACTTAAAAAAGCTAACCGCGGCATCGTCATTTTTGTAACTTATTTTAGAATAGGTTACAAAAATGACGATTCTACGGTTAGACATTTTTACGTTAAAACATTACACATTACATGCTCCAAATACTTTAAATGATTAATAAGATATAATATGATAGGATAAATTGTTTTATCTTAAAGCACCTTAGGATTGTAGAAAACTTCTAACCGCAACAATATCATTTTTGTAACGTTAAAAAATAAGTTACAAAAATGATGATTCTGCGGTTAGGGTTGAAACAGTCTTAAATGATAGAATTTAAAGGTTTTTCATTTGTTTCGAAACAACCCTTTTCATTACAAAGATTTTAATATTCAAACACATTTAAATCCTTTTTAAAATCACTTAAAAAAGCTAACCGCGGCATCGTCATTTTTGTAACTTATTTTAGAATAGGTTACAAAAATGACGATTCTACGGTTAGACATTTTTACGTTCAAACATTACACATTACATGCTCCAAATACTTTAAATGATTTAATAAGATATAATATGATGGGAAAAATTGTTTTATCTGTTTAAAGCACTTTAGGATTGTAGAAATCTCCTAACCGCAACAATATCATTTTTGTAACGTTAAAATTAAGTTACAAAAATGATAGTGCTGCGGTTAGAAGTTTTTTATGGTCCTATAGTGTTTTTAAATAAAAAAAAACAATTTATCCATCATATTATATTTTGTTTAATCAATTTAAAGTATTTGTAGCAGATTATATGTATGTTTAAACGAAAAAATGTCTAACCGCAGAATCATCATTTTTGTAACCTATTCTAAAATAAGTTACAAAAATGACGACGCTGCGGTTAGCCGATTTAAGCCTTTTTGAAAGGATTTTAAATGTGTTCAAGTTTTAAAATCTTTGATATGAAAAAGGATTGTTTCGAAACATATGAAAAACCCTTTAATTTCTTTGATTTTAGACTGTTTTAATTCTAACCGCAGACTTATCATTTTTGTAACTTATTTTTTTACGTTACAAACATGATAATTGTAGGGTTAGTCCAATACATTTTTATTACATTAGATTTTGGCGATTTTTTCTAATTTTCAATACATCCTTACCAAAATATCGATTAAAAAATATTCTGTTCTATAAAGACAACTTTTATTTTGAGCAAAAAATCTGTAAGGGGTACCCCTTACGAAATTTTATAAAAAAAATTTTTTGTTTTTTTTTTAACCAAAACATGTTTTTTGATTATATTGATGTATCAGAGACTATAAATGACCTTGCATTGTATCTAATTTGGGTAATTTTGATTTAAGTTCAATCTCTTCATTTTATGGTTTTGTTCATTTTTAGCACAGAACCCTATCAAAATGGTGCATCTTTTGAAATGTACACATAATCCACTAAAAATAGTTGGATTGTGTATAATATAGGACATATTTTATAATAAAAGTACCTTTCATTTCTTGCTGCAACAATGATATGAAGCAGTAAAAGTTAAGGTCAATTTCTCTTTCAATTTAATAGTGTTTTGTACATTTTTAGCACAAGACCCTATCAAAATAGTGCATCTTTTGATATGAACAGATAATGCACTTAAAAGATGGTTGGATTGTCTATCATATGGGTATATATTGTCTAAAATACCATTTTATTTTCGATTTTTCAGACATGTGAATGTTAACATTACAAAGTACGATTCTACAATGTGTTTGGATGACGATCTGATAAGATTATCATACTAGCCATCGTTTAGAATATCCTAAATATTAAAATTACAATTTATACCAGCTTAAAAATTGTATAGTTTCTTCTTTTTCAAATGTATCAATACAATTGAGTTACAAAAATGACGTTACCGCGGTTAAGATTTTTTAGGTCTAATTTAATGTTTTAAACACACAGTAATAGTGTATGAATTAGACAATTAACCGTTTTGTCATACTGTGGTAAAATTCTTATTAGAAAATTAAAATTGCAAAAATTATAAGGTTTCGTCATCTGAAAATAATACATATCAATTTAAACAATACTTTTCATTGATTGCTTAAACAAACTATTTGAGAATACTATTTAACGTACAAATTGTTAAAAACCATCTTACAAATAAAAGTTTGCGTACTTATGGCACATTTGTGGCAAATGTTATGAGGTGAAAAATTCATCTTGGTCGTTTAACAAGATAATGTATATATTAAGATCAATAATAAAAAAATACATAATAAACTGTTTGTTTGAAGCCAAGGGTTAGATTATTTCTTATAAAACTAGGTAAAAAACCGACCTTGATTAAGTTACAAAAATGACTGTACCGCGGTTAAAAAATTTACATAGTATTCTATAGTAAACCACTTTACAAACATGATATATTGACAGCCGGTAATGCATTTTATTATACTAAACAAAACAGAACATCAAAAATCGACATCTTCAATGTTTTAAAAGACTCTCAATATCGGGTTGATTAAGTTACAAACATGAAAATCTGACGGTTAGAAAAGGGTTAACATAAAAACCCAAGAAAAGTTGTCGCGCTTTTGTGTTGTTAAGCAATTTATATCGTTTTACTTTAAACTTCGTCAGGGTTAGGACTCATATTAATACTTAGAGGTCAAACCAAAAAAAATTGATAACAAATTTGTTTTCTAACAAATCGAGCTGAAACTTGGCAAAATAGTAAAGAGGTTTATAAAGATTAAGTAGACAAAGTTTTTTCTTTCGAATTTAAGGATAAAGGGGAAATTTTAGCTAACCGCGGAGCGTCATTTATGTAACTTTAAGAGATTTCGTTTGGTCATATCTCGGTCAAAAAGTGATCTTTTGAAAAACGGAAAAGAATGTCCACCCGCGTTTAGAAAGCACTTTTTTATGTCTTAAACAATCCAAAATTGAAAATTTTGTCTATCGTTACATAAATGACATGAGTTACATAAATGATATTTGGGTTACATTTGATGATTATTTAAGTTACATAAATGATAATTTAGGTTACATTAATGATATTTAAGTTACAATAATGACAGTTACGGTTACAATAATGATGTGAGTTACAATAATGAGCGCGCCGGTTACAAAAATGAACCGCAGGGTTACAAAAATGAAAATTATGGTTACAAAAACGACGGTTACGTTACATAAACGTCCGTAACGATAACCCTAACCCTAACCCTAACCCTAACCCTAACCCTAACCCCTAACCCTAACCCTAACCCTAACCCTAACCCTAACCCTAACCCTAACCCTAACTATCGTTACGAACGTTTATGTAACGATAACCGTCATTTTCGTAACGATAATTGTCATTTTTGTAACCCTGCGGTTCATTTTTGTAACCGGCGCGCTCATTATTGTAACTCACATCATTATTGTAACGGTAACTGTCATTATTGTAACTTAAATAATCATTTATGTAACCTAAATAATCATTTATGTAACTTAAATAATCATCTAATGTAACCCAAATATCATTTATGTAACCCAAATATCATTTATGTAACTCATGTCATTTATGTAACGGTAGACTAAATTTTCAATTTTTGATTATTTAAGACATAAAATAGTGCTGGAGGACATTTTTTCTGTTTTTTAAAAGATCATTTTTTGACCGAGATATGACCAAACGAAATATCTTAAAGTTACATAAATGACGCTCCGCGGTTAGCTAAATTTCCCTTAATCTTTATAAACCTTTTTACTATTTTGGCAAGTTTCAGCTAGCTTTGTTAGAAAACAAACTTGTTATCAATTTTTTTTGGTTTGACCTTTAAGTATTAATATGAGTCCTAACCCTGACGAAGTTTAAAGTAAAACTTTATAAAATGCTTAACAACACAAAAGCGCGACAACTTTTCGCGGGTTTTTTTGTTAACCCTTTTCTAACCGTCAGATTTTCATTTTTGTAACTTAATCAACCCGATATTGAGAGTCTTTTAAAACATTGAAGATGTCGATTTTTGATGTTCTGTTTTGTTTAGTATAAAAAATGCATTTCCATTTTCTACAATTCTAAGGTGCTTTAAAAAGATAAAACAATTTATACCATCATATTATATCTTATTAAATCAATTTAAAGTATTTGGAGCATGTAATGTTTAATGTTTTAACGTAAAAATGTCTAACCGTAGAATCATCATTTTTGTAACCTATACTTAAATAAGTTACAAAAATGACGATGCAGCGGTTAGGTGTTTTAAGTCATTTGAAAAAGGATTTATATGTGTTTTAATGTTAAAATCTTTGTAATAGAAAAGGGTTGTTTCGAAACAAATGAAAATCCCCTTTAATTGTATCATTTAAGACGGTTTAAATCTGCGATTAAAAAATATCTTTGATATTCAATTAATATTAATTGAATAAAATGATTTAACGTTTGCCGTTTTGAGTATTAAAGCATATAAAAAAAGTTTTACCTATTTTATCTCAGTTTTCAGTGGTAAACCTTCTAACCGAAACATCGTCATTTTTGTAACCATAAAGTTTTTATGATCATGAAAATAAGGTATTGATTTGTTTTTTAAATTATTGTTCATCCGCTGTAACATGTTATACGTTTTGTAGTTTGTCAATCAAATGTTGTGTTTTTATCAAAATGACAGATCTTAGGTTTGCCCTGTGCCGGTCTAAGGTGATATAGAATTTTCAAAATTTTATATCATTTTAGGTCATAAAATCAACAATATTGCTTAGATTAAGTTCAAATTTGGTATGAAGTAACTGTAAGTAATACCTAACAATATCTGAAATCAAATAAATAAATAACTGTAATAATTTTTTCAAAATATAGGATCATAGGTTCTCCCTATACCGGTCTAAGGTGATATAGAATTTTCAAAATTTTATATCATTTTAGGTCATAAAATCAACAATATTGCCCAGATTAAGTTCATATTTGGTATAAAGTAACTGTATTTAGTACTTGACAATACTTAAAATTAAATAAATGAATAACTGTAATGATATTTTTAAGATCACAGATTTTAGATTTGCCCTATACCGGTCTAAGGCGATACAGAATTTTCAACATTTTATATCATTTTGGCTTATAAAGTCAACAATATTGCTTAGATTAAGTTCAAATTTGGTATGAAGTAACTGCATTTGATATCTAACAATACATGAAATGAAATAAATAAATAACTGTAATAATTTTTTCAAAATATAGGATCTTAGGTTCTCCCTATACCGGTCTAAGGTAATATAGAATTTTCAAAATTTTATATCATTTTAGGTCATAAAATCAACAATATTGCGCAGATTAAGTTCATATTTAGTATAAAGTAACTGTATTTAGTACTTGACAATACTTAAAATTAAATAAATGAATAACTGTAATGATATTTTTAAAATCACAGATTTTAGATTTGCCCTATACCGGTCTAAGGCAATACAGAATTTTCAACATTTTATATCATTTTTGCTCATAAAATCAACAATATTGCTTAGATTAAGTTTTAAATTTGGTATGAAGTAACTGCATTTAGTGTCTAACAATACATGAAATTAAATAAATAAATAACTGTAATGATTTTTTCAAAATATAGGATCTTAGTTTTTCCCTATACCGGTCTAAGGCGATACAGAATTTTCAACATTTTATATCATTTTGGCTTATAAAGTCAACAATATTGCTTAGATTAAGTTCAAATTTGGTATGAAGTAACTGCATTTAGTGTCTAACAATACATGAAATTAAATAAATAAATAACTGTAATGATTTTTTCAAAATATAGGATCTTAGGTTTTCCCTATACCGGTCTAAGGCAATACAGAATTTTCAACATTTTATATCATTTTTGCTCATAAAATCAACAATATTGCTTAGATTAAGTTGAAATTTGGTATGAAGTAACTGCATTTAGTATCTAACAATACATGAAATGAAATAAATAAATAACTGTAATAATTTTTTCAAAATATATCTAAGGTTTTCCCTATACTGGTCTAAGGCGATACAGAATTTTTAACATTTTACATCATTTTAGGTCATAAAATCTACAATATTGCACAGATTAAGTTCAGATTTGGTATGAAGTATTTGTATTTAATACCTAACAATACTTGAAAACAAATTAAAGAATAACTGAAATGATTTTTTCACAATATAAGATTTTAGGTTTTTCTATACTGGTCTATGGTGATACACAATTTTCAAAGTTTTACATCATTTTAGTTCATAAAATCTACAATATGGCTCAGATAAAGTTCAAATTTGGTATGAAGTATTTGTGTTTAACCTAACAATATTGTAAATTAAATAAATCAATAACTGTAATGATTTTTTCAAAGTATAAGATCTTAGGTTTGTCCTATACATGTATAAGATTATAGAGAATTTTCAAAATTTTATATCATTTTAGGTCATAAAATCAAGGTAAGACACCTCAATTTATTGAAACGACATGATTAACATAGAAAAATTAAAAGTTTTTGCTTAAATGTTCTACTGAAAATACTCTATCTAACATGATTTATTACATGTGTCAAGATAGTCTTGATGCAATTTAGATTGAAAATCCATATTAAATCACTACTAGGCATAATAAAAAACATTTTAAAAATGATATATTGTACTTGATATCTTTCGGTGGATTTGAATTTTTCATTGAAAATCATAGTATGAAAATGCTTTTAGAATTGCTCTATCTCTTCTTATAAGGGAGATAGCGTATAACAGTCTCAAATGATAGAATTTAAAGGGTTTTTCATATGTTTCCAAATAAACCCTTTACATTACAAATATTTTAATATTAAAACACATTTAAATCATTTTTGAAATGACTTAAATCAGCTAACCGCGGCATCGTCATTTTTGTAACTTATATTTTAGAATAGGTTACAAAAATGATGATTCTACGGTTAGACATTTTTTCGTTTAAACACTACATATTACATGCTACAAATACTTTCAATTGATATAATAAGATATAATATGATGAGATAAATTTATTTTTTTATTTAAAATCACTTTAGGATTGTAGAAATTTCTAACCGCAAAAATATCATTTTTGTAACGTAAAAATTAAGTTACAAAAATGATATTGATGCGGTTAGACATTTTTGATAAAATAACGATGAGTTTACTTTGAAATAGCAATTTATTCCATTATTATATGTATAATACTATTGATTTAAATTATATGCATAATGATATTCATAGCGTTTGAATGAATATATGCCTAACCGCGGAATCTTCATTTTTGTAACCTTAAAATGTTAAACTTTAAAGTTTGATTTCGAATTTAAGGCTTTTGATTTCAATAAAAAAAACTTGTTTTTCCATCAGGCCAGTAGAATATCCGCTGTATATATCAATATTGTGTCAGGCAATGATGTATTTAATTAAAACCCTAGGTGTTTTTGCACCTTTCTGTAAAACGTCACCATAGCATAAACCAATTTAGGATGGTTTTTTGAAAATTATCCTTTGTAGAAATAGCATGAAACAACTTCCTTACACAATTTGAAGCTGCATTCTTTATTTTCCTAAATGTTATGCACAGTTGAATGTGTTAATTGTATTGATATAGCAAATACAAAAAGTATTGATAGTAATTAAAATTCGATAAACTATAGGTTAGTTTCAAGTATATAAATTATAAATATTTAAAGTATATAAATTAATTTCTAGATCGAAAAACATGAAATATATTATGTTCAAATTTGAAAATATGTTTATTTATCAATACGATGTTAACGTTACAAAAATGACAATTTCGCGTTAGAAAAATTTTATGTTCAAAATAGCAAAATAATGTCTGTAGATTTATTAAAAATTAATAAAAAAAAAATCACACTATGTATGTATAAAAAAACTAAATTACAATTATTTTGTAAGAAAAAACACATTTATTTAAAATTGAAGAGCAAAAAATATGAAATCATAGACATAAGTTTCTAAAAACAAACGCTATAACTACATTTATTGAATAGTATTTATTATCAAATTTACTTGAAGATATTTCAAAGAAAACTATCAAACCCTAGACGTAGGGTTAAATTTGAACTGTTATCATCCCTGAAATAATCACCAGAGAACCAGGGTATCTTGCATGGCTGTTAATTGTGATATAACGTTTCATTTAAAATATTTTTTATATTTTCTTTGCAAAAATTGAGCAAACGATGAGTGTCGGAAAATTGAAGATTTCTGGCAAAATTTCCACAAATTTGAAATGGATTTTTATCATATATTGAAGTGAGATAAAAGTTAAAGTTTTTTGGTGAAAAGAGATAGATATGTCTAGTGTTGCCTGAAATAAAAATTATTCTGAAAAATATATTGTTTAAATTTTAAGACATTTTTAAAATTTACTGCCAATAAAAGGGTTACATAAATGATATTTAAGAACAAATTGAACTTTTACATTTTTCCGAGCATACAAATGAAGGACAGACGAATTCTTAAAATCAAAAGATAGACCATTTTATACGCTTTAAAACTGATACCAAACCCTAGGCAATATCTTAAAATTAACCATCAACCCTAGGTGAAAACCTTTAAAAATTGATTAAGTTACAAAAATGACGATATTGAGAGGCTAGGGTTGATACTGTTTTCTTACATAATTTAAGATTTAAAACCTATTTCCAATAGGCCAATATATGGTCTGACGAAATTCGTAACAGTAGTAAAATGTCAAAAAGCAATAAAAAGTTATAACAGGTTGAGCATGTTGGGGGGGGGGGGGTCGTCATTTATGTAACTTAGGCAAGATTTTCAGAGTTTGAGGTATGGGTGAAAAAAAGTTAATATAGTTATAAAACATATATTTGTATCTTAAAAAATAAGTAAGATAGCTAACCCTTAGTGAAAGTATAGGTAAACCGAAATTTCAAAATTTTTACTCATTTGATGGGGTATACCACTTAGTACGTCCTCGGCAGGGAGTGATTTCTTGAAGGCGGGGATTAGAGAAATGGATAGAATAAACATGTGGGGTTAGGAAAACCCCCTTATATAACAAAAAAAAAATCAACTCTAACCCCCTATTTTGAAAAATTTTGGAAGGGCATTTGATTAAGTTACATAATTGAACCAGTGGACTTAGGAACCAAACCCTCAATGGGTAAAACATGAGGGTTAAAAACGTTTTAAGTGTTAGATTGTATATTTTAGTGAGTTTTATCGATATCAAGCTGCAAAAAACATAAAATTTAATTTTAAAGGGATGAATTATGATTTTGAAAAGTCAAGTTACATAAATGACGAAAAAATTCCTAACCCTAACCCTAACCCTGTAACGATAATTATCCCTTACGAAATTTTATAAAAAATTTTATTTGATTTTTTTTAATTAAAATATGTTTGTTTGATTATATTGATGTATCAGACACTATAAATGATCTTGCATTGTCTCTAATTTGGGTAGTTTTCATATTTAAGGTCAATTTCTCTTTCAATTTAATAGTGTTTTATGGATTTTTTAGCACAAGACCCTATCAAAATGGTGCATCTGTTGATATGCACTTAAAAGATGGTTGGATTGTCTATCATATAGGGTATAACTTGTCTATAATACCATTTCATTTTCTATTTATTAGAGAATTGAATGTTGACATTACAAATTACGATTGATTTTGTTTTATATTGGTTCTTTTTTGTGCCAAGGATCTTGCATAATTTGTATATTCTACAATTTGTTTGGATGACGCTCTGATAAGACTATCATACTGGCTATCATTAAGAATATTCTAATATTAAAATTGCGATTTAAACCAGCATAAAAATGGTATAGTTTCTTCCTTTTCAAATGTATCTATACAATTGAGTTACAAAAATGACGTTACCGCGGTTAAGATTTTTTAGGTATAATTTAATGTTTTAAACACACCACAATAGTGTATGCATTAGATAATTTACCGTTTTGTCATACTGTGGAAAAATTCTTATTAGAAAATTAAAATTGCAAAAAATATAATGTTTTGTCATCTGGAAATAATACATATCAATTTAAACAATACTTTTCATTGATTGCTTAAACAAACTATTTGAGAATACTATTTAACGTACAAATTGTTAAAAACCATCTTACAAATAAAAGTTTGCGTACTTATGGCACATTTGTGGCAAATGTTATTAGGTGAAAAATTCATCTTGGTCGTTTCACAAGATATTATATATATTAAGATCATTAATGAAAAAATATATAATAAACTGTTTGTTTGAAACCAAGGGTTAGAATATTTCTTCAAAAACTGGATGGAAAACCGACCTTGATTAAGTTACAAAAATGACTGTACAGCGGTTAAAAATATTAACATGGAATTCCATAGTAATTAACTTTAAAAACATGATGTATTGACAGGCGAAAATGCGTTTTATTATACCACACAAAACAGCACATCGAAAATCAACATCTTCAATGTTTTAAAAGACTCTATATATCGGATGGATTACGTTACAAAAATGAAAATCTGACGGTTAGAAAAGGGTTAACCTTAAAACCCGCGAAAAGTTGCCGCGCTTTTGTGTTGATAAGCAATTAATATCTTTTTACTTTAAACTTCGTCAGGGTTAGGACTCATATCAATACTTAGAGGTCAAACCAAAACAAATTGATAACAATTTTGTTTTCTAAGAAAGCGAGCTGAAACTTGGCAAAATACAAAAAAAGGTGTATAAAGATTAAGTAGACAAAGTTTTTTCTTTCTAATTCAAGGATAAAGGGGAATTTTTTGCTAACCGCGGAGCGTCATTTATGTAACTTTAAGAGATTTCGTTTAGTCATATCTCGGTCAAAAATGATCTTTTGAGACACAGAAAAAAATGTCCTGCCGCGTTTAGAAACCACTTTTTTATGTCTTAATTAATCAAAAAATGAACATTTGGTCTATCGTTACATAAATGACACGAGTTACATAAATGATATTTGGGTTACATTAGATGATTATTTAAGTTGCATAAATTATTATTTAAATTACAAAAATGATGATTTAAGTTACAATAATGACGGTTACCGTTACAATAATGGCATGGGTTACAATAATGACGGTTACGGTTACAAAAATGAACCGCAGGGTTACAAAAATGACAATTATCGTTACAAAAATGACGGTTATCGTTACATAAACGTTCGTAACGCTAACCCCTAACCCTAACCCTTACCCTAACCCTAACCTAACCCTGAAAATTAATAATACAGGGTTAGTCGCTATGGTCTACAAACAAAACAGCATGGTTGATATAAGTTATAAACCATATCGGAATATCCATGGAACTTATTTCAAAATATATTTTTATGCAATTATTCAATTAAAATGTTCTAACCCTAGTGAACTCAAAAATAAGTTACAAATATGAATGGCTTGTGTTTTTAAGAAATAGTTCTGAAACCATATCTATATATTTTCATTTATATATTCATTGCGGTATGCAAATTTGCAAGCAGTTTCTGAATATAAAACTTAACATTGCATGATATTTTCTTAGTAACAAAATATCATTTTTGTACCTTAAACTTAACATTTTTGTTTTGTACTTATAGGTTAAAAATGAGGTGCGGCGGACAATGTGGCAAAACGGTAGATTTGTTTGATATGAAAAGCCATATGTTGGAAAAACCATATCTCTGATCAGGAGGATATAGACGACGACAATTTAGATCCCACATATAAAGTGAGTGATAATCCAACGTCATCTGAGGACGAGTAAACAGATGATACAGAGGATATAGATTTGGAGGAGCTATTGAACCGAAAACGTAAAAAAAATCTCTGAAAAAGTTACGCAGAAGCAAAAACAATGTGGCATCTGACAGATTTAGAGAATAAAGACAAAAAGAAAGAAACAAGCAAGAAAAGCTACAACCGCAAGTGCTAGAGAAGAAAACCTAAAAACGAAGGCAAAAACAAAAAAGCACATCCGAGCGTCTTTACCCAAATCAACAGAATAACGTACATCAACGCCATCTGCAAGAAAGAGACAATCTCTGACATCATTTGAAGATGAAACGCCAGCGGTGACAAAGCGCAGTCGAAAGTCAACAAACAAACAAGAAAAGACAGAAAGTGGAAAGGGGAAAATCGAAGAGACAAAATATTACATCAGTTCAAGAGTTGAACGTTTTAGAGCCACTTCCTCCACTGAAGCCATGGAAAAAACGGAAACGTGTACGCAGACTTACAGCTGCAAGAAGTCAAAAAGCGCATCCAACCAATAGAAAAAGATTTATTTGTCCGCACTGTTTCATTGAAGTAACTCATTTACCTCGACATCTCCGAAACGCACATGAGTATACACATACCGCTGCATTACAGTATGTAAGAAGCAGGAGACATATAGAAAGAACCAAAAATGCTAAACGACCGTACTGGAAATGTCCCATTGAAAATTGTAAAGCGGTGATACAGTGGCTGCAACAACATTTAAGAAACGTACATCACGTATCCATGGCAATGACTCGTGAACTTTTAAAATATATAAAACACGCAGAGAGCGAAAGAAGCGAAGAGAACGAAATCGATATCGGCGATATAACTGCGGATAACGAAAATCAAGACGTACGAAGAGTAAATTTTATGGACGGCCGTGAAAATCAAGACGTACAAAGAGTCAATTTTATGGACGGCCGTGACAATCAAGACGTATTAAGAGTTAATTTATGGACGGCCGTGAAAATCAAGACGTACAAAGAGTCAGTTTTATGGAGAATCTTGGGTTACAAGAGCAACAGACACAAACAAACATCTCCTACTTAAATGTCACAGACAGTTCAAATATGCAATATTCTGCTCATACAATGGTTAGTTGCTCAGCCGACATCTCAGACACTCCGGGCGATATGGACACAGCTACTCCGAAACATTAACATCGATGAGATTTCAACCTTTGTCTCATGAGGAATAAGATGACAGAGAGCCTGAAGACACTAATGACCTTGACCAGCCTGAAATGCTGAGTTGGGATGATGGTGAGTAAAATATATTTTGAAAACAAATTAATATGCAACTGAAAAAACATGTTTTTGGCAATAAACTATCCTAACAATACAATTATGAAACTAAATAAAAGCAGATAAATAAAAAAAGACAAATGCATAATAAGACCACTAATCACAAAACTTTAGACAGAAAATAAAATAGTTACAAGTGTCAATGATGGCTATAAACGTTACACTGGCAAAAAACTAAAATAAAAAATGTCCTTTTGAATTATGTTTTAGCTCGCTTGAATGTTAGTGCAGAGAGCTAATGTCATACCTCTGGCGTCAGTGCGAGCGTCAGTTGTTTTAGAACTATGTTATAGCTTCTTATGTTGATGTCTTTCATTTTATGTCTGGGCAATCGAGCGTTGTAATGTTTAAAACAACTCTTTAACATCTATTTTTCAGTTCCAGCCCTAAAGAAGTTTCACGACTGGTGTTGTTCATTAGAAGCTGGAAAGAGTTTACAGACGGCAAAACAACACACTCAGCACCTTTACGCCATATGGAAGTCATTGATCCTGACCTGAAGTGACATTCCGTTTACAAAGGTTGTGACATTAGAGAGAGTTTCTTCGATACAATTAAGCAGAAATTTACACCCAGTACTTTAAAGACATACCTTTGCTCATTCCGATTATTTCTATCATATGTAAGAAATATGGCATTTGATGGTCATGAGAACGTTTGCAGAATGATGATACAGACATCAGGATGGTTGTCGAGTTTAAGTAAACAAATTAACTTGCATCGATCAGAATGTCTAGAAAAGGAGTGTAGTAAGTATGCTCTTTATATTGTCGTAATATCTTGAGGCAGAATATAATTTAACTCGCAAAAGATAATGGCACAACAACAACATGTGTTACAAAGTGTAATAATGACTAGCTAGTAAATTACACAAAATGTTAATAATATATGCAGTAACTATATTAACTTATACTTCTGAAAATTGATTTGGACAATGTCAATTGATGCAAGTTACAAGTTACCAATATGAAAATGATAGGGTTAACAATATTCTTCCTAGTATCGTTAACAAAGTGTTTGTACTATTTCAGACCGATAATATAGTGAAATTATACATTGAAACTATTGATCAACTAAACTAGTATGCATCTTTCGTAACGGGCGGAAGTCTAACGCCTGGTTAATCAGTTCGGTAACTTTTGAGTAAAATAAGTTACAAAAAATGAAAACATGGCGTTTAGGACGGTTAATATAGTTTAATATGATTTTAATATAAAAGACATTTAATGGATCCATAACACATCTTTGGCCTTATTCATACATGCTGCTCACAGATGCGAACTACGCCAGTTTGACATTGAAACTTTATAACCCTTGAAGTTTCATTTTTGTAACATACTAAAAGATACATAAATGAAATGTAGAGGGTAAGAATAGTTTCCAAAATTAACTGATATATAATACGAGGAACTTTGACAAATAATATTTTTAACTTTGTTTGCTTCCCAGAAAAATCAATCAAACTTATACATTAATTAAACATTTCATCAACCTTACCCTGACATCTTCATTTTTGTGACCTAAATAAAACTTACCGAAATGAAATGTCTGTGGTTTTTATATTTTCGTTATATTGTGCTTTATAGATTATTAAGATAGTAACCATATTTTTTGTCATTGCATGACAACTCATTACCCCCGGCAATATAAGTGATATACTAGACTCCGATACCTGTCGATCCATACTTAGTTTATTTGACGATGTGACAGCAGAAAAAAACCATATTCTTTTTTTCAAGATGTTACTGCAAAATGAGAAATTTCTTAATTCTAATGATACTACTTACAAATGGACAGAGAAGTGGTACGATTGTCAATTTAAATTTGCAATCTTACAGAAATCCTATTCTTAAAGACACAGGCGAAGCTCAAATGATTGTAGTACAACATAAGACGGCGCAAGTATCGCAAGCAAACCTTGTTTTAGAAAAGGATCTGTGGAAATAATTTGAGATTTTTGTGAACAAGGTAAGGCCCCTGATGCCTTTCATGAGCGAACAATACATGACAGATGATTCACCGGTGTTTTTAACATTACCATCAAAAGATGGTGTTCTAAACAGGATGACAAATAGTGCCATAAACAATGCCTTACAAAGTATCTGGATCCTATTGAAGCAGCACAAGATGAAAAACTGTCTATAAGCCAGCTTATAGGTGGCTTATAGAGGGCTTATAGAAGGCTATAAGCCACCTATAAGCCATCTATAAGCCGCTTATAGATGACCTATAAGCCATCTATAAGCCGGCTTATAGATGGCTTATTGGCACTCAAAATATAAGCCATCTATAAGCCATCTATAAACCACCTATAAGCCTTCTTTCAGTAGAAATAAATTTTAAGGATCTTTAATTTGGTTTTAAGATCTTTAAGGGTTAATACAGAAAACAAAATTCAATATATATTATTTTTAACTTTAAAATAATATATTTTATATTAAAAATAATTATATTTTCCTAATTAACTTTTTAATTAAAAATATTTATTTTATTGTTATTATGTTGTGAATTATTTTATTTCATTAATTTTATTACTTTTTAATTTAATAATAAAATTATTTAATTGTAATTAAAAATTTTATTCTATTAATTTTTTATGCCTTTTCTTTTATTTGTTTATCTTTTTATTCATATATTTATTTTTATTTGATGTTATTTTCCCTGAAATCACGTATAATTACTATCATTTTACTTACACAATTTAGCCCCCAGCGGGACTTGAACTCGCGATCCTTAGTTCTTCTGACTACAGTCTGATTCTCAATCTACATCCTTATCCATTAGGCCACGGAGGACATGAACTCATTACACTTATTTTAAATGTATATCAGTACCCAGTTATCTAAGATGTGATCACGTGACTAGCTCTAAAACTTTTAGATGTTTATAAACTATAAATAATAAATATATCTGATTTTAGTCATTTTTTTACATATTTATTATTTATTTATATATTATTATTATTATTATTATTATTATAGTTTGTCTTTCATTAGAAGAATAATTTTTAGGGTTACTGACCCAAGATACCAAAGGAAGACAGGAAGTCAAATCTCACCTGTAATATACTTATTTATCTGGCTGGCAGAGATAAATTATGAAGATCAATCATCGATCAGATGTAGAATCTTAAATTAAGGCACATTTCTTTTTGGTTAATATATATATTATTTATAAATTCAATAATGCTTGAGATCAAAACTGTAGCTGTATAGTTTTAAGTAAATGTTATTAAAAATTGTCCATTATAATATAGTTTTTTATTGTAATACCGGTACTTGTTTTCTTTATTGATGGATACACGGATAATCTTCAAAAGAAACTTAAATATAGTACAAGTTAAAAGATAGAAAAAACAAGTTTCAATATTATTTTGTAATAATCTATCCTTATATCATAGAAATTTAAAAAAAAAACCCGAAGGTTTGAGATTTCACATGAAATTGTTTTATGAGAGAAAGAAGAAGTGATGTATTTTTAAACCGCATGAGAGAAAGTTATATAAATAATTTCATTATGTAACAAATTATAAAATCCTTAACGAGAGAGAGAGAGAGAGAGAGAGAGAGAGAGAGAGAGAGAGACTGGGGAGAGAGAGAGTATTACACATTAATGTGCTGCTTTATGCCAATAAATACTATAATTATACTATGTACCTGCGGAAATACCTTATACTGTTTGATATGTTTCTAGAGAACACTTTTTTCAACATACCGAACAACAGAATGTATTTATAACTTAAGTCTGGCATGATACCGACGGAAGTTAAACCCCATTAACCAATGATCAATCAAACTCAGGACCGGGATTCAAACAGAAAGATTTTCCTTTATCAACTCAACTGGATCACCCAGACCACGTTCATCCATTTATCGACTAAATTAAATCAAAACACTGGTATCCCTCAAAAGGATCGACGTATCGATCTACAATTTCCAAAGGTCGAACGAACTCCTTAAATATGACTTAAAAAAATGTCGGTCTGGATCTGCGGTGCACAACTGCACCTCGACAAATAAAAAGACCGACAATACAAGTTACCGACGGCGACAAATTTCGACAGTACAGTTGATAGACATATATCGATAAAGATACTAGTATTATGAACTCACCGACACTCATAGCCACCTGCGTCAATAGTAAAATTTTTGAAAAAAGCTAGACTGGTTTAGATCTACTTTGAATGCTAGGTTAAAAGGACGCTCGACAGTGTTCAAGATGCAGGAAATTGCACTATTTGTACTGAAAAAAGGCGATTTTTTTCTGGGGGAGCATGACGCCAGACCCCCCTAGAAGGTCGCGCCTTTGGCGCATACTTGTGCCCCCACCCCATTCACCAAGACGACTCTGGTTCCGCACCTGCATAGTATGAAATTCTTTGATACAAATTATAGTACCCTGGATAGTTGGGCAACGATGCTTTACGCTTAATTCGTTTTTTTTTTGTCAGTTTGTAAAAAAATGTGTAGTCTTTGTATCTAGACGTCAAGTTCAACAAGTGTGGAGGAAACGGAAGTACACTGAGAAAAAAACCAACATTCGACAAACGAATTTTCTCGCACTAGGACTTGCCCGAACAAAATACGAACCAAGCTGGTGAGATCCAGATTCTAGGATTGTAGAGAAAACAGGAGTACACGGAGAAAACAACCATTTTTCGGCAAGCAAACACATTATAAATTTTCCGTTCGGTAAATTAGGAGGGTTATCTCGCACTCCTGTATAGTCAGTAAACCGTCCACTGGGTGCAAGGTGCAATATATAATCTTCGGCCGTAACTTGTACTAATCATTTAAATTTATAACAATAATTTACTTTAAATAAATGCCGATCGAAATGAAAGTTGGGTTTTTGTTTTGTTTTTTTAATCACAACATCAATCATATAACTTTATTGCTTCTAAGTTTGTTGCGGTTGCTCAGTTTGTAGACTGCTCGCCTAAATGAGAGGTCGTGGGTATGAACCCCGACCGGATCTGACCCAAGACTTGAAAGTGGGTAATAATTGTTCTTTCGCCAAGCACTCGGCATTGCGAAATGAAAGTCACAGCTTTTTCGGATGGGAACTAAAAATAAACGAGGTCCCGTCTCACGGTAGCTTGGCTGTATAGCAGCCATCAGCGCAACGCACAGGCAAAATTTATGCACATTCGCCTGTAGCTGGCGATGTCTCAATATAAGTGAAATATTCTTGATTGGTACGTTTAACATCATTCAACTCAACACACTCTAAGTTGGTTAATTATTCATTTCATTTGTGAGGAAATATTTGTATGCAGGTAGTTTCTGGTCATGTAATTAAAAGATATTATGCTTTTGAAATTTGTCTTGTTTCTGCAATGGAAACAAATGTAAATTGGTAGTAGTGAAATCCATTTGCACCATTTTAGTGTCATTTTTGCGCCAGGATATCACTCTTTCATTAAAGTTCTTTAAACAGAAACCCTCAGTCCTTTTGCGCGAATATGGTACCTAACTGTACCATTTTATTGAGAGTGCGATCGAGATATAAATATTAATTTTGTCTTTCCTCGTTCTTGATCCTAGATAAAATATTCAAATAATATAAAATCACACCACATAAAAATGAGACATAATTATAATACTGTGTTAAATATCGCTGACCGAGCCGACTACATTATCATATTGTTATCATATTGCTATCATATCATGCGGCATGAAAATAAGATTATTGTTTTTGAGCGGCCGATCACGAAGTTGTAAAATGCATTAATACATTTTCGTATTAAACACCGTTTAAAAAATTTATAATGATCATGGACATCTTCTACGATTATAAAATCATGCAGGTTTATAGTATCAGGGAACACAAATTATTTTAATGGATCCAGAAATCTTAACATGGAGACGATAGTTCAAAGATCTACCAGTTTTATCAGATGAATTTGTGATTTTTATTTATTTATTTATTTATTTATTTATTTATTTTATCTAAATACTCAGATTATTAGGTTAATATCTCTCTCTCTCTCTCTCTCTCTCTCTCTCTCTCTCATATTTAAGATATTTATTAAAGTTTTAATAATAAATATTTATTTATTCATTTATTTACACATGAATGACAATTTGTAAAAAGTACTTAATACTCCCTAACATTACTATGACATCATTAGATTCCGGTCCATCCAAATTAATTAAAGTTAATTAGATTAATATCATACAGGTAATTTTTTCACGTGGAATATGCTATCGTCTGGTTAAATGAGTTTGAATTTGCTTCTGTTATCAATTTGTTAGGTAAGGTGTTGATGAGGTGTACCGATGGTCATTAATTAGTGACCGGGATGTGTTTATTACCTATGGACATGAATATGTAACTGATGAATAGTCGAAACTATCACGTTTATAAGAAGCTGTAAAAATAGTCAATTTGGAGCTTGAAAAAATATGTTGAGCAGGTTAGAGGTTATAAATAAAAATATAATAATAAATAAATAAGTAAATAAATAAATAAATAAATAAATAAATAATTAAATAAATAAGTTGAAAACTAACAATCATAAAAATTTTACTGCCGGTCATTAAATTTAAAAGTGCGTATTTTCTCATATGATTTTTTCTCATATATACAAACTGAATAAATAAATAAATAAAATAATTAAATAAATAAATAAATAAATTGAAAACTAACATTGGTGAAATTTTATTGCCGGTAAATATATGTTAAAGTGCCTTTATGTCATATATACAAACTGAATAAATAAATAAATAAATAAATAAATTGATGACTAACAATCATAAAAATTTTACTGCCGGTCATTATATTTTAAAGTGCGCATTTTCTCCTATGATTTTTTGTCATATAATTTTTTGTCATATATACAAACTGAATAAATAAAAGAATAAATAAATAAATAAATACATATAAATAAGACTTCCAAAATGTAAGTACACGGCGATGTTTTATTTAGAAATAGAAACAGTCTATAAGCCACCTATAGGCATGGCTTATAGGTGGCTTATATTTTGAGTGCCAATAAGCCAGGCTTATAGATGGCTTATAGGTGGCTTATAGATGGAGGTCCTATAAGCCACCTATAAACCACCTATAAGCTCCTATAAGCCAATCTATAAGCTCCTATAAGCATGGCTTATAGGTGGCTTATAGATGGTATTTCATCCTGTGCAGGAATCGCAAGTGTCTGCAACTCTTTTAAGAAAGGCTATCGCAACAAATGTTCGCGAACAGGCACCCGAAGCAAGAGAGCAACTTGCAATGCAAATGACACACAAGACCACGACTGCAGATAGATATTATTATTTGCAAGAAGACAAAAAACAAATTCAAGACAGTCGAATTAATAACAAGAGTTATGACGATTGTCAACACATCATACAAACCTGCGACAGATACGCCAGAAGATACAGAATCGACAGACAAAGAGTCGTCAGAAACTGCAACAACGCACCCTGAAGAAACAGATTTACCACAAGCAGAAGAATCTAATGCAGCGTCAACAAATTCATGACCAGCAATGACATCGCATGCAACAGCAACATATTCAACACCAACAATAGAATTGCATAGAACGTCAACAAGTTCAACACCAACAATAGAATCGGATGCAGCGGCAACAGGTTCACCACCAGCAATTCCATTACATGCTGCGGCAATAGTCTCAACACCAACAAAACCAAGAAAATCAAAAGGATCCCTAACCACAAAATTGTCTCCAGACATGATTCCTGTCAGATCAAGACGCGCTTTCGCATCTGATGATGTGAATATTTTACTACGCATATGCAATGACATGCTGTACAATCCTCCAATTACGCAAACGCGTGTTTTGGACGCATTATCAAACTAAAAAGAGGGGAGAGACTTTATAAGAAAATACAATGAAATATATGGGAAATATTTTCCAAAAAAGCAGCAGACCGGATACAGACAGCCCGGAAACAATTGCGTAAACAGTGATAAGAATTATTTGAATCTGGAGAGAGACATGTAGCGCCGAACCAAATTTGAGATAGGCAATCTAAATTTGTTGTGTGTATAATATAAATAAGTAAGCAAAGAAAAAATGTAAATAGAACCCCAAACAAATGTGTAAAAAAGTAAAAAAGAATAAAAAAGAAAAGTGTTGCGTGTATATATTTGTATAATTATAATGTTAATAGAAAAAAAGAAAAAAAGGAAAAAATTTTTTTTAATGCAACCTGAAATACCCATGTTAAATTTTATTTAATATGTGTATGCAGACGGTCACAAGTCCGGCCATTCATAATGATACGCATTATGTATGGGAAATGCAGAGTGGAAATTCGAAAAAAATAGTTTAAGTATATGTATGTCTAGATCCTGTTCTCACTACGGGGACTTTGCACAACGACGCAGTCTGTCTACAAATAAATTGTTCACTCAGGAATAATGCAAGCCTAGGTTTATCGGGGCTCTCCAAAAGTTTTATGGCATCCACCACAGTATTGTTGATAAATTTGAGTCTCTGTGTCCAGGATTACCCCGGCTCTATTTGACGCCCTATAGTCCCATGTTCCTTCCTACAATTTTGATTACACACATGGCGGGTGAAGCTAGCAAAACAAAATGTGCTTACCCTTCTAGAGTATCAGGTCTAGCTTCCCTGGTGGAACCGGACTTGTCAGTTGTAACGTTTTTGATTTGTTTCTGTATTGTGTTTTTCTCCATTCTGAAAAAGCTTTATTTTATTCACATCTGCGTTAAACACTGTATTAGTAATAACTGATGGAGAGCACATTAAGTTATAGTTTTAAAAAATAAAAGGAACTTTAGAAAACAGAACCAAGTTACAAAACTGATTTATACAGGGTTAGGAAACTTAAACGATAATAAAACACTTGTGTCAATGTATTGCTTGGTTGAAGAGAAATGATATCGTGAAAAAAGAAGACATATATTCTGCTATATTTACTTATAAAAATGCTAACCCTGTGCACTTCATTTTTGTAACTTATTTGATTTAACAAAATAAACATTCTGCGTTTAAAGAGTTGTATGTTGAACAAAAGGTTTAGAAAGTAAATCAAAGGTGTAGATGTTGACCAGTATTCTCTCTTTTCATAGACAAGTGATAAGTAAGATAATAATGGACTATTTAAAAACTTATACGATATATCCCTTATAAGAAGAGAAAGAGCGATTCTGATAGCATTTTCATACTATGATTTTCAATAAAAAATTCAAATCCATCAAAAAATGTCAAGTACAGTGTATCATTTTCAAAATATTTTCTATGATGCCTAGTAGTGATTTAATATGGATTCTATAATAAGACTCTAACCTTGACACATTTTATAAGTCGAATCTGTTTTATATGAATAGCAAATTTTCAATAAAAAA
Source organism: Anadara kagoshimensis (assembly GCA_021292105.1). Taxonomy (NCBI): domain Eukaryota; kingdom Metazoa; phylum Mollusca; class Bivalvia; order Arcoida; family Arcidae; genus Anadara; species Anadara kagoshimensis. Next base: position 44,043,271 of record CM037872.1, on the reverse strand, counting down.
TTTCAGCTAAAACTTTTATTTATTTTCTATGTAAATCATGTCGTTTAAATAGCTGAGGTGTCTAACACTTTTAAAAAACGGTTAATTTGAGTTTAAAACCCAGATAACTGCTTTTATTATTATTATTTTTTTTGTCTTATTTTCTATTCGTATACTAAAAAAAAGTTTGTCCAATCTTCAAACAAGTGACATATTCAGAGCGAGTGAGTGAGTGAATTATTGTTTAAAGCCGCATCAGCAATATTGCAGCTATTCGCGGCTAGAAAAAGTAAAAGATACAGTAGTTTCAATAGCACAAACTATTAAAATGAAAGCTAAGAATAACCAAGAAAACAATTATATTTTACTGTACAAGTTAATTTCCCGGAAGAAGTTTAAAATTTGATGTCCACTGACATTACTAAAAAGATTTTGCATTGATATTGCTGAATAAACATTATCCCTTGTAGGTGCAAAGTCAACACAATCCAGCAAAATGTGCTGAACAGATTGTTGACCTTGACATGGGACACACTGGGAAGGTTGTTCTTCTTTTAATATAAATGTAAAATATCTATGGCCGATTCGACAGCGCCGAAGAACAATACTTTCATGCCTACTGTACTGGAATAAAGGCGTAAACCCCAGACAAGGCTGAATTGAAAATAATTTATTATGTTCTTGGCTATTCCAATGACTTGACCATTGATCATTGATATAATTGCATACCAATTGTTTTAAATCAGTAAGTGGAATTAAGCAAGACGTTACATTTTTAGACAATGCTGCTTTAGCAGCTGAATCGGCTTTTGCGTTGCCTTTAATGCCAACATGGCTAGGCAACCAACAATAATTTATTATTTTATTTAAATCTGAAACTGCATATGTAACTGAACTATGCAATTCCAGAATTTCACAAATGAGAGGGTGATCAAAATTTCTGCTCTTTATTGCCCGAAGGACAGATCACGAGTCAGAGCATATAATAAAATTGTTATGAGGCGATTTCGAAATAAACTGTAAAGAAAGCAAAATTGCTTTAGCTTTAGCTGTGAATACGGAACTTTCATCTGGAAGGCGAATACTTATTGTTTCGTCCCCAATAACTGGAAGGCGAATACTTATTGTTTCGTCCCCAATAACTGCGGCCGCTGATACCTGACCAGCAGTCTTTGATCCATCAGTATAAATTGAATGCCACTGACGTAGTTCCTCTCTAATAATTGGAGGAATCAAACGACTATATCAAAAACAAACATACTTATCCATTTCCGAATCACAATCCAGAAGCAAAGTAAGAACTTTGGAACTGACAAGTTAGGTTAGACACGTGAACTTCCACCAGGGAAGTGAGGCCGGGTGCTCCGGAAGGGTAAGCACCTCCTGTTTAGCTAGCTACACCCGTCACGTGTGTAATCAAAATTGTGTGAAAGGAACATGGAACTATGAGACGTCAAATATATCCAAGGCAATCCTGGACACAGAGACATCAAACTTATCAACAATACTGTGATGACGGCCATAAAACTTTTTGAGGGCCTTGATAAGCCTAGGCTTGCAATATCCCTGAGTCAACAATTTATTTGCAAGCAGCCTACTTCGTTGTACAAAGTCCCGGTAGTGGGAACAAGCTCTACCATAGCGTATTAATTGGGAAACAAATACACCATAAGCAGGAGAAGCAGGTATATTGCTGCATAAAAAAGGAAAGTTGACAATAGAAAAATTGAAGTCATCACGTTTGTCATAAAGTTTCAAATGTAGCCTTTCTTGTGCGTCATAATTCAGGTATAAGTCTAAATATGAAGCAGAACTTGAGGAATCAGTCGTGTCTTTTATTTCAAGCTCACTAGGATAGATGACATTTACATAGTCTCCAAATTTAGGATTGTTAAGAGACAGAACGTCATCTATGTATCTGTATGTTGAGTTGAATGATTTGGCGACAGTTTTCTCTCCAGATTTAACAAGGTTCTGCATAAATTCTGCTTCGTAAGAATAAAGAAACAAATCAGCAAGCAATGGTGCACAGTTTGTACCCATTGGTATACTGATTGTTTGCTGAAATACTATATTACCAAACACAACAAATATGTTATCTATCAAAAACTCCAACATTTTGTTGATGGTATCTTCAGTATATTTTTGTTTGGAATCCGTATGATGCTTGACAAAATAACCAGAATCCCTGTTCAGCACCAGATATTTGTATCTTGGCTTACCGTTTTTGTATATCTATCTTTAATAGCAGCAAATACCTGCTGATATACGTCTTGGCTTGTTTCTGACTTTTTATAGTTTGTCTTGGCCTGTTTCTGACTTTTTATAGTTTGTAAGATCCAAATTGACTCTGGTTTATCAAGAAGCCAGGGTGATCATCTGTTAATTTCTGTTTCTTGACAACATCGAGTTCCAAATTACATTTCTCGAAATGTGGTTTTAAACGTATTTCTAAAGGTGCAATAGCATTAATCTTTTTATTGTAGAGCTCTTGATAAGGAGGAAAAAAACACAATGAAATGCCGGATTTGATGGATTTGCAAATAATTTTGTAGCATATTGCAGAGATAATTTAGTACGCCTTAAGTGCAGTGGAGGTTCATTTGCTTCCACGTATAAACTATCAATTGGAGACGTTTTAAAAGCTCCCAAACATATTCGTAGACCTTGGTGATGAATTTTATCAAGGTCTTTTAAATATGAATTGCGGGCAGATCCATAAATAATAGACCCGTAATCCAGTTTAGATCTGATAAGTGACCTGTACAAATGAAGTAATGTTGGTTGATCACCACCCCAGTGTGTATTAGATAAAACCTTTAATATATCCAATGCTTTAAGACATTTAGCCTTGAGGCTTTTAATATGGGAAATAAAAGATAATTTTGAGTCAAATAAGATTCCTAAAAACTTAGCTTCTTTTACAACATTAATAATACCACCATTGATATACAATTCAGGGTCATTGTGCATTTTGCGTTTATTGCAGAATTGGATACAGGAAGTTTAGTTTTTTAAACTTAAAACCGTTTTCTAATGACCATTGTTGTATTTTGTTGAGGCAAAGTTGAAGTTGCCTTTCAATAGCATGCATATGTGTCCCTCTACAGGAGATCCCAAAGTCATCAACAAAGAGAGATCTATCTATGCTTTTGTTTAAAACTTTAGCTAAGCTATTTATTTGAATGCTAAAAAGAGTTACAGGTAAAATACTGCCTTGCGGGACACCCATCTCTTGATCGAAGACATCAGAGAGATTGACTCCAACCGAACTTGAAATTCTCGATTTTCGAGAAAGTTTTTAAAAATTAGGAGTATGGCCCCTAAGACCCATATCATGAAGATCTTTAAGGATGCCATATTTCCAAGTGGTATCATATGCATTTTCTAAGTCAAAGAATATAGAGACCGCATGTTGTTTATTTACAAAAGCGTTTTTAATAAATGATTTAAGGCGAACTAAGTGATCTAAAGTACTTGTTACGCCTAAAATCGCACTGAATATGCGAGAGGAGATTGTTAGACTCAAGATAATAAACGAGTCTATTATTGATCATCCTTTCCATGGTTTTACAAGCACAGCTAGTTAAGGCAATAGGCCTATAGTTAGATTGGTCAGAGTGATCATTTCCTGGCTTTGGAATAGGAATAATGACAGCTTTGTGCCAAGATGATGGAAAATTATCAAATATCATTAAATATATCTAACAGAGTAGAAAGGCAAGAAGAAGGCAAGTGTTTAAGGAGTTGATAGTGCACATCATCAGGACCAACTGCAGTATCATGTGCCTTCGAAAGAGCATTTTGAAGTTCTTCAAATGAAAATAGATCATTGTAATCCTCAGTGTTGTCAGATTTAAAAGATAAATTATTCTTTTCTTGTATGTTTTTATGTTTCTGAATTAAGATGTATAATTAATTGATGACGAATTTTTCATAACGTCTCGGCTATTTTCATAGAGATATCTTTTTCAGATGTTAAAATTGTATCATTTATTTTAAGATGTTTAACAGAATCTGAAGAACCTTTGCCTTTTATTTTGCGCACCATATTCCAAACATTATTTAATGGAGTGCGAGAATTGATCTTAGAGACATAATTTCTCCAAGAATCACTCCTGCACTTTTTAGCTGTTCTACGGGCCTTTGCTCGAAATACACGAACTAACTGCAATTGTTTTGTGTAGGGGACTTATGAAATTGTCTCTCAACATATTTTCTACTTTTCCTAGCTTGTTTGTATTCCTCGTTGAACATGGTTTACCAGCAAATGTAAAGAAACAAAAACAGATCATCGAGTTGGCAAACAGTGTTCTAAAGGTACTATGACGGTCATCAAAAGAAAAAATACTGATAAATTAAAGGCTTCAAAGGTATAAATCATTCCCCAAATAAGTGTTAAATGTAATAGATGAATAAATCATGTTCTTACAACATAATTTGTATTTTTGCGAGTTGCATATACTATGAATAAAGGGTTAGATTTAAAATGGTATTAGAAAACATAAATCTTGAGTACCTGAATACTTTTAAATAGAGTTTTGAAAAGTAACCAAATTTTAAAAAAATAAATAATCGTATCACCTCCATATTGATTAAGAAATGTTTAACCGTACGGCATTCATTATTGCAACGTAATCTAAATTAAGTTTCATTAATGACGTGCTTGCGACTAGATTTGAATCGATTTTATATAAAAAATTCCATGAAGTTCTCAGTCAAATGAACGGCATTGTCATATGCATATTAAGTGTTAGGAAATTAGATAGTTTATGGATTTACTATTACAGCGAAAATACGTGACAGCAGAAAAACAATGTTTGCAACTTAAAAATAATAACGTTACCAAACCTACGTAGCAACTGGTAGCTTTGATTTGGTATGCATATAAAGTTTTGTTTTACCTGACCATTAAAGGTAATACATAATGAATAAATATATTTATTAGGTAAAGGTGAGGCGTGAAAGAAAAAAACAAAAAACTTGTTTTACCAGACCTGAAGAAAAAGAAAGAAATGAAAAAAAGCAAAGACCAAGAACAGTAAAAAGATTAGAAAACAAGTGTGCAAGACGGAAGGTCCTATGTCCTGAGTGTCTTTCAGAAATTATTGGATTCCCAAGACATTTGCGTGATGCACACGATTATTCAAGGCAGTCATCCGTTGCGACCGCCAAAAAATTAGAGTACAAGCTACGTGAAATGATGCCAAAAAGGCAAAGAAAAGTTTGTCCTGTAGAAGGATGTCCTGGTAGGGTAATATGGTTAGGACAACATCTTTCAGAGGTACATCAAATGGAAATGACGGAGAGAAAGGAATACATGGCCAAAGCCAAAATGGAAGCAAGTTCGTCATCCGAAGGTGAGTGTATTTATATTCAATGAAAAGTGAAATTGTAGTGGAAATGAATGTACTTGGATCATTTCCAATACATAACGGCAAAAGCACACTTAAGAAACTGAAGCACAATACATGACGACATCCCAACCCAAGCTGTATTACTGTCATAAATGGCTACTTCTAAATTTCAGTGCTATATTATTAACATTGTTTGACACCAATCGCTACATCGACGCTAAAACCACATGATTGTCAATTTATATGCGATAACTGTTCAAAGTGGCGTGTTTTCGCACTCCTGTTCCCAATAAATTTCTAGTGTTTCTTTATTTATTCCTTGTTTTTATAATAGCTCTGGAGTACATTTTTCATCTCTTTACACAGAAATTGATAACCCTGATGCAATATTTTGTTCGCCAAACTTGAAGTGACGGAAGATGTCACATCAGAAAATCCAGTCCCGCTTGTTGCCGCTCCAGGGGTCACATCAGAAGATCCTATCCAATCTGTTCAAGCAACTCAAGAAGATTTACCTGATACAGATAAACCAGTAACAAACCCTTACACTTCAGTTGATAACCGTAAATTATATTTGATATGCATATTTGTTTAGTTAAATTATCAAGGCAAGATCATAACACTTATCATGGCTGATGGATATCTTTTACATAATTCTATTGCTATTAGGGTTAAACAGTTTTGAGCAAATAAATTAAAAACTTCATACTTCCTTTTCTGTAGAAATATTACAAGCATAGGTTTATCAAGGCCGTCATCACAGTATTGTTGATAAGTGTGATGTCTCTGTGTCAAGGATTGCTCTGAATATATCCTACGCTCATAGCTTAACACAATTTAGATTACAAAGGGGTCAGTTGAGGCTGTCCTTAACATTATCTTTGAAATCATTACCAGGATATTGCTGAACCTTATTAATATATGTTCAATGGATATGTTATTTGTAAATCTTTCTTATGGAAGACCTTTTTGTATGTTTCAGATCCATTAATGCAAAAGTTTTCGTCGTTTCTAGTTTTATCAGAAAAAGGAAAGGATGAAAAGACAGTAAAGCAACATTGTGTCCAAGTGTTCAACATCTGGTCGACGGTTGACGAGAAAATGCAATTAAGTTCGTTGTTTGATGGTAATCTGATACGAGAAAGATGGTTACATCAAACCGAACTAATGCCAGACACGAAAAAATCATATATATCTAGCCTTCGAGAGTTCTTAAAGGGATACTGAGGTCTAGCCAATTTGACCAAAATATGATAATCTGTTGTAAATTATTATAATATTGAAAATTTCACAATTTTATTTGCCGAAATAAAAAAGATATAGAAGTTTATAAAAATCAAAATTCGTAACCTTGGGCCATTTTGGAACTCTTCAATCGGGAGGTAGAAAAACAGGTTGTGACGTCATGTGTGAACAAACAAACTTCATATCTACTGCTTATATATACGGAAGTGTCGCATTACATACCCTGTACTTACGAGTTTCCTGAAATTAAGCCCTTTATTGACTGTTATACTAATCCACTTATTAATTAACTAACAAGACATGTATATTGACACTTCCTGTATATTTACTAACCGTATAGCTGCTTTGAACCGCGGTTTGTATTTTATACACATTGTGATAGTCTCATAATTTATAAACATTTATAATTTTTATAGAAAATTCAAAAACATCATTTTTCACAAGACTTACTTCAGACTGTTACTTGTATTTATTTATAATAAAAAAATAAATAGGTCCTTCCAGAAAATAATGTTAATTAATATGCATTAAAATATTAATTGTAGGAAAAAATAATAGGGAATAGTTACTTTTGATGTACTAACAGGAAAGGGTAAATGCAGCTGCTAAAACGGGAGCCGAACCCGGAAGCTTCCTAATACTAGCGGGAGCTACCCGGTCCGCCACATTTCTCTTATCTTTTTTTTCTATTCATCTCCCTTTAATCGAAAACCACCACGTTCCAACCCGGGAACGAACTGTCGGTCAGCCAATGCCTAGGGTCGGATGATCCCCCAAATGTAACAAGAAAGGGAAAAATGCAGCCAAGAATATAATTTTACTTTTTAATTTTAATGCGTTTCGACGTCAGATCACCTACTGGTTTCACAATAAACAGAAGATCTAGAGCCATTCCATCCTGTGTATAGTTTTGAAAATAAAAGACGTGCTTCTTTCAGAAGATGGGAACTATGTTGGGTTTAAAGGATAACGGCCAGACTTGTAATCACAAATTATGCAGAAACAAGCATAATGAGAAATTTTAAATTTAAATTATAATTTTTTCTCTATTTCTTTACATGTACTTTTGAAAGGAAATAAGCTGTATTTTTAAAACTTGAAAATTTGACAATACAGTCTCTTTAGTTTATACATGTATTAATTATTTGTACTTAAGTTATTGCTACAAATATCTTCACATCTCACAATACTTTCACTTATATCAAAACGTCATCGGTCATGCCAATAATTATTACTTGGATTGTATTATACACATTAAGATTATTTCATTTATATCAAGATGACACTAGCTATAATTATGTTGCTTGATTGTATAATCTATGTCGCGGTAATTTCATTTATATCAAGATGTTATAACTTGTGAGACAAAATCGCAGTCAAGATAATTCTATTTATATCAAGATGTGAAACAGGTGAAGTAGCAGAAATTATGAAATGATACGGTGAACACAAACAGCTGTATAGCATAGTACATGATACAAGTGTACTATCATTTACCGTGGATAGTTTTTTATTTACGAATAGGAATATTCCATTACCGGTAATTTAAATCATTTTATTTTCATACCGCCAGTCAGTCAATCCATCAATTCATATGTTCGAAAATCAATCTTCTGATTTAAATCATTTTCAACGCATCTTTCCAAAATTCCAGAAAGGAGACTTACATTTAATATGGTATATCGTGAAGACTTTAGATAACATAACTTATTAACACCTATCAATCTACAGATCTATGTTGTATATTGTAAGGTAGATCTACCTCTTGATTACCGGAGATGGAATGTCTAATAAACAGGATCTAAAGGTACGGTAGGTTACTGATAATCTCTTAATTACCTGTATGCGAGAAAGGATGTAAATTCTACTTTTGATAAATTGAGACCTAATTTATTTATCGTGAAAAATAATTAAACAAAATATTATTTTAGGTCAGTTGATGCATAAATCCCTGTGTTATTTTGCCGATATTGGTCATTATTCAATTTAAAATAGGTCTAAATAGAGACAAGTACTAATTTATCATAATTTTTTTTATTATTTTTACAACCAACGGTCGCACACAAAATCATGCTTAAACAATAATTTTAACAACTTTCACACTTCACTGTAAACACACTATTGATAGCATGGCGAGGTTTGTTTACACATGACGTCACAGGGTGTTCTTCTCACCTCCAACACAAAAGAGCTGCAGCGATGATTTTCGGCAATTTTCAAATAGCGATATATATATATTAATGAGATTTTTTTTTAATTTTATAATTAATATTGTACTTATAACTATCGGTGTTGGTCATAATCCACCAGACTTCAGTATTCCTTTCAATTTTGTAAGATTTGATGACGATATTAAGGTGCCGGAAAAAATGATCTCGAAGATGATGTTCCGAACAACGCGTTGGAATACAGTTATAAGTGTACAGGACAGACAAAAGGCGCACAGAGGTCAGGGTTGCAGAAAGTGGTAAGTCTTTTAAAAATCAAATTTGTGGTTATTCAAATGTAACAAATAACTTTGAACTCATATGAAACAAGAAAACATATTGGGACTCCAAATTAAAACAAACTTTTTAAAACTGAGCAAAGGGATGACTTCATAATGACTGATTAAACTTAAAAAACTTAATTAAAGTTGTAAAACCAATGAAGGTATGGTTAGATAGGGAATAACTTCGTTTTGCATATATAACGAATCTCTATTTTGATATTAATGCACTTCTTAAGTAATTAATTTAAAAAATAAAGCATTATGTCACTATATTAATATAACTTATAAACTATCTAACCACATAGAGATCATGTTTGCAATTTAAACATATTTATATTGCTAAATCGACGATATTAGGGATAGTGGTTTCCTGTGGTTCTATACCTCAAGATATATTTATTTCATTTTGATGTTTTCTTTATCAATTAATCAAGTCACGATAGAAGTCAAAACGACTTCTTCTTCTAAACATAACCGTGTATTTCCTAATGTTATTTCATATTTGCAACGTTTGTGAAACTAAGTTACAATCGTTATGAGAGTGTGGTTAGATATTTTGTATCTTTTAAGGTATTCGCATGGATTACTTTTTGAAATATGAAACGACTTAACAAAAGCATGTCCGTGTATATTGATACATTCATGGTATCTGCAAAATTCAGCCATTACCAATCTAACCATACACACTTCGTAGTTTGCAACTTTAAGTAAGGGCAATTAAGATTCAAAAATGACAAGGATGGGGTATGATTTTTTTTATATAACACAGCATATATCTATTTCATTTTCATGTTTACTGTATGAATATATTAAGTCCAAATGTATGTCGAAACACTTCTTACTTACCAATATAACTATGTATTTTCTAATCCTATGAATGTCATGTTTGCAACCTACTTGGAATTAAGTTGCAATCATGATGAGACAGTGGTGAAACCTCGCTTATCTTTGAAAGCAATAACATAGATTTTTTATCTTTAAAATCGAATGACTTAATAGAAGCATATTCTCATATAATGAAACATTTATAATACCTGCAAAATTCAGTCATTTCCAATCTAACCCTACAAACCTCTTATTTTGCAACCTAAATCAAGTGAAATAAGTTACAAAAAATACGATGTTAGGGTTAATGTCTTTCTTGTGGTTTTGCAACTGAATGGATCATTTTTCCTTTTTAAGTCTTATTTTCACATGTGATTGATATAGTTAACTAAATAGCAGATGCTTAATTTTCCGGAGCAACAAGCCTCATCTTTCTGTTATAATTTTCGATCTTTAACAAGAAAAATTTGAATGCACCTAGCCAGATTCACTTTTGTTTTTTTATTTGTCTTTTTAGTGACGGTTATAACTCCCGACGATATAAAACTCTTCCTTGAATCAAGATTTATAACAGAAGTTAAGGAATATTTTCTGCGTGCAAAACAGGGGGATACAGTCACATGAAAACAGCAGCTTGATATGAAAAGTCATCTTATTCTAATGACACCTTTATATAATGGGCAAAGATTTGGTGCCATTATGAATCTGAGAATGAGAGCATTTAGATATGCAATGGATCGTCATGATTTTTCTGTTATGACTGTTATAGCGCACCATAAAACTTTTAGACAAGGAGCGGCAACTTGATGTTTTCCACTCGAATTGATGAAATATCTTCGTATATACGTTAAATTTTTTCGGCACCTACATCCGGCATTCACAGACGACATGGACAGGGACGACAGTCCTATATTCTAATCTTATAGTTTAGACAGTGACATACCGCCATCGCAAATGTTTCAAAGTTTAATCAATAAATCTATTCAGAGAATCTGAGTGTTGGTCCATACTCAAAAGACCATATCAGCAACAAAATTACGAAAGGCAACAACAACTTTTGTCAGGGAAGAGCATCCCGATTCCAGCGAGACACTGGCCCTTTAAATGACTCATCGGCCGTCAACTGCCGACACCTACTATTGCCTAGCACAAAAGAAGACAAACGCAATTAAAGTCTCCAAATTAATATCAAAAGTTATGACAGGCTTAAGAACACAAAGCACGCATACGGATTCCACGTCAATCTCTGATGATATAACTGAAGGAGAACCAGTGAACACCTGAACAGAGGATGTGATTTCGACACCAATCATCCCCAAGACACTCTAGTACCTACACGTGAATCAACACCAGAGCCTAAGGACCTGAGTACACTTAAAGACAAGATCGACCCATCCCATATTGTACCAACGAGTTCTCGACGTTCATTTACACCATATGATAGTACAAGAATCACTAACTTATCTGACGAAATGATACATAATTGAAATATGCCTATAACAGCAACATCAGTGTGTGTGATAAACTTTGTTCGACTGCAGAAGTGGGGGCTCTAGTAAGAAAGTACGCAGACATGTACGGGGCTTCTAATGTTGGGAAAAAACTTGCAGATCGCGTGAGATCAAAGCGAAGACAACTTCGCAATTGATGAAAGTTTCTAAAGTTATGATCATAAATATCTAAATATCTAAAAAAAGATGTTTTTACAAATGTATCAGTTGAACGAGTTCTTTATTTACTATATTTTTTGTAAACATATTTAATTTAGAGTTTATGAACTTTAGCTAATTGTGTAACCTAAAATTAACATACAAGACAAGGCTTACAATGTGGCTTTTGGTCCTACCTTCTTAGGTGCTGAATAGCCGTAATATGGCAGAAATCTAAACAAAATTATAAAATTATATACCTTAAATAAATATGTTTACATTTTACGTGTGATTCTGTCTTCAAAGACAACTAATTAATATAAACATTTGTTTATTTACTTATAGAAAACCGTTAAAGAAAACATTCTCTCTACATTGTTAATATATAGCATCAGCTACATATAGATCTATATGTCCTATGACTATGTGCATATAAATGTCTTGTAAATAGCACATAAAGGGGCCAATTATTACAACAATCCACGGCTTTAGTCATATACTCAAGTAAATAACCAGTGATTTTGTCTTCGTTAACTTAAGGTACACGTAATATTATTGGATGTTGCTTAATAGGAAGTGTTTGTAATTCCGCAACACCCAACTTTACTTCCCCGGTGTAAAGTAAACACATTTACTTTCATTTTCCGGTTGTTGTTACTTAAAATTATCTGTGATATATCTAATTTCTCATTGTCCGATTTTTCTGTCTTTATCCATTTTGATTTCACATGTTTTGGGGATAGCTAGCTAAACAAAACATACTTACCTTTCCAGGGCACCCAGTATCACTTTCTTAGTATACGTTTAATTTTTGTGATTTTTGCATGGATAAGGATGCTCGTGATGAATGATTTTAAATCTTTAATGACATTTGAATTGGATAGTAAACTTTATTAACTAAAATAGAACAATCTTTATTTAGTCAATTTATCTAATGCGTTCATATGTAGAGAACGTCTTCCATTAAGATGATTGTTTTCAATTTTGAGTAGTTTTGGTAAACATGTTCAACATTTTGATATGACTACAATCCATGGGAAACAGGTTTTACATGATTTATTGTACCTGCAAACGTATATTTAAATTCTTCATTGAAAATCATAGTACGAAAATGCTATCAGATTTGTTCTATCTCTTCTAATAACAGAGATAGCGTAAAACTTTTTTAATATTGATGAATTAGTTATTATATCATTAGTTTCTGGAAATATTGACACAATATAGACCCTTTTACCCGGATTTTACCAATAATTTTATCTCGAAAAAATTTAGCCACAGAAATATTAATTTTTGAAACTTAATATAAGTGGCAAAAATGAAGTGCATATGGTTAGCATGATAACGATGATATGTAACAAATTACTAAATTGTTTCTTGCTTCACAGGATCGTTTTACTTCACCGAAAATGTTAACAATGGTATACCTCAAAGAAATGTTACATTTTCTTGCAATATTGGCTAACCCCTCATGCATTTTTTACAGCATATTCTTGATTTCTTATATTGATTATAGTTTTCTCCATAACACTTTAAATGACCATCTCTAAATCATTTCTGGTTCAGTTTTTTCCCCTGATTCAAATAATATAAATCTTGAAATGATCTGAGGAGAAAAAAGTTCTACTCCAAAATGTCAATAAGGGGTATACCTTATGAAAAATCGAATTTTTCATTTTTCGTAAATTAAGCATTTAAACATGTTTAAAATGACATTGAATAGTATATTGTATAAAACCGATGTTTACATATACCAGAAACAGGTTGTACCAACTGATTTCATTGACAGAAACATCAATTTAGGTGATGTCAAAATTATCCAAGAAAATCTTAGAACCAGGGTTAGAAAAATCTTTAAAAAATCGCTAGATCTATTAGATCAATTTTCTAAGTTTTCTGGACTTAAACAAAATATTGAATAAACTTTTTGTATTTGGATTGGAGCTAAAAGATTGAGTAGTAATGTATTATGTGCCGAACAGCCTTCATGTTGGACACAATTTAAATTTGTTACTCTTGGTATAAAATTTAGCATAAATCTTAATGAGATGGTAGAATTAAATTATACTGATAAAATCACAAATATCAAAATTGATTACGACATGGTCAAAGAGAAATTTTACAACATTAGGGAAAATAACAGTAGTCGAAACAATTTTAATTCCTAAGCTTGTGTATTTATTCTCGAGTCTTCCCTGTCCAAATCAACCAACCCTTAAATAACTGGAACAAATGTTTTTAACTACATTTGGGAAAATAAAGTTGATAAAATTTCCAGAGGAAAAATAATCCAAGATAATAATTTGGGGGGTGTCTAATGATACATATACCATCTTTTATTATGTCTTTGAAATTAACTTGGTTTAGGAGATTATTATTAACTGCACAGTTTTCACCCTAAAGAACTTATTTTATGAAAGCATGTCAATGGATAAGAGTAAATTTTATGCTTTGGTGATGCATATTTTAAAATCTCTACAAAAACAAAACATCTGTTCTGGAAAGAGGGCCTTGCCTCATTATGTGATTATTGTAATATTTTAACTTTAAAGGGAAATGTTTTACAAATTCCATTATGGCACAATTCCAATATACTTATTAATAGATGCCCAGTATTATTTGATGCTTGGAATAAGATAGGAATATGTTCATTTCTGATCTTTTTAAAGATAAAGGTACTTTTTATACTTATGATGAACTTTGTATTAATTATAACTTCTTCCCACCAATCACACAGTTTAATGGAATAAAAAGTACTTTTTTAAATAGATGGAAGGTGATAAAAACTCTTAAAAACTATGAGACTGTCCCTTTTTGTCTAAATTATATTCGTGCAGTGCTTACTTCTAATAGGGGGATCAAAGGAATATATGAACATTTTATAGAAAGGATGAATGTAAAAACAAAATCAGAAGAAAACTGAGAAAGGGAAATAAATAGTGTCCAAAATGAATTATGGTGGCAAAATGTTTTTTACTTTACTTTTAAATACAAAACTTATCTGGTTTCAATACAGAATTTTACATAGAATTATCAGTACAAATAGCTACTTGTTTAAAATAGGTATAAAAGATACACAACTTTGTTCATTTTGTCAAAAAGGAAATGTTATTTTTGGAAAATTTGGGAAATCTTCTTATGTATTTAACCTCATTATTTATGCAAATTTCATATACATAAACAGAGATTAAATAACTGCCAACCAAACTTTAGACTTGAACTATCAGACATAAAAAACTATTGTCATATGAAAAATATAATTATTAAAAGAATGGCAATTATGATTTGTTCTTATATCGATGGAATATTTTTGAAAAATTATCAATAGAGACTGTATAGAAACAATTGGTTTAAACTGTCATGTGTGAAATTGAATGTATAGTTTTATTTTGTTTTAACGCATTACTCCTTTAGAATGTGTCTGCTGTAGCTTCTGTTACTATTTTTCTAAAATGTTGTTTTTCATATTAATTATTACATGTTTCTTTAATTTTGTATCAATGTAAGGGGGATAATTATACATCATTATATACTTTGTTGATATCTACAAACTTAATTATGTATATTTATTTAAGTGTGTGTGTGTGTGGATGGTTGTAATGTCAAAACGTACTGTTCATTTGTGTGTTATATATTTATATGTTTTTAAAAAAAGCAAATAAAAAATTTGTAAACAAAATTCAATTGATAGAGCGCGGTCTAGTCCATCATATAGGATACATTTGATTTCAAAACATAATGAGTACCAATTAATTAATCGCTTTCCACCATTTCTGCATTATCAATTAGGACAGCTGAATATGACTCTTAAATTTTGCAATGGATGGTATCCAAAGGGCGCGATGTAGGATACATTTGATTTCAAAATTGAATGTGTACCAATCATTTAATGGCTTCACGCCATTTTTGTATTATCAGTAAGAACATTTATATATATGACCCTTACATTTTGTAACTAACCATAAAAATGGCGCCAATGCAAAATGTATAAACAAGCTCATTCAACAAAGCGTGATTCAGTCTATTATTATCAAAAACAAACATACTAATCCATGTCCGAATCACAATCCAGAAGCAAAGTAAAAACTTTGGAACTAACAAGTTAGGTTAGACACGTGCACTTCCACCAGGGAAGTGAGACCGGGTGCTCCGGAAGGGTAAGCACCTCCTGTTTAGCTAGCTACAACCGCCACGTGTGTAATCAAAATTGTGTGAAAGGAACATGGAACTATGAGACGTCAAATATATCCAGGGCAATTCAGAACACATAGACATCAAACTTATCAACAATACTGTGATGACGGCCATAAAACTTTTTGAGGGCCTTGATAAGTCTAGGCTTGCAATTTCCCTGAGTCAACAATTTATTTGCAAGCAGCCTACTTCGTTGTACAAAGTCCCTGTAGTAGGAAAAAGGATATATTTCATTTCTAAATTGAATTTGTACTAATCAAATAATCGCTTCCCATCATTTCTGTATTATCAGTGAGAAAAGTTTAATATGACCCTTAAGTTTTGCAAAAGGACCGTATCAAAAGGGTGCCAATTTTAAATATATGAATATGCCCATTCAATGGAGAGTGATCTATTCCATCATATAGAATAGATTTGATTTCAAAATAAAATGTGTACCAATCAAATAATCGCTCTAGCAATTTTATTATTATCAGTGAACAACTTCAATATGACCCTTAAGTTTTGCAACGGACCGTATCAAGAAAGACGCCATTTTCAAATGTATAGAAAACTCATTCAATAAAGAGTGATATAGGATACATTTGATTTTAATTTTGAATGTGTACCAAATATCAAAAGTAAAATAATGGCTACCTGACATTTTTGTAAGAAATTCCTAAATTTTGTTACGAACTGTATCAAAATGGCGCCATTGGAAAATATTTTTAAAAAACCGCATTCGATAGAGAGTGATCTAGCCAATCATATGAGATACATTTAATTTCAAAAAAGAATATGTACCAATAAATTAATCGCTTTTAACCATTTTTGTATGATTAATGAAAAACGTTTCATTTTACCCTTAAGTTTTCAACGGAACGTGTCAAAAGGGCGCCATTTTCAAATATATGAAAATCGTTATTCTATAGGGCTTGATCTAGTCCATCATATAGGTTACATTTGATTTCAAAATTGAATGTGTACCAATCAATTAATCGCTTCGCGCGATTTCTGTATTATCAATAAGAAAATTCCATATGTGACCTTAAGTTTTGTAACGGGCCGTATCAAAATAGCGTCATTATCAAATATTTTAATTAATGCATTGAATAGAGCGTGGTCTAGTCCATGATATAATGAAGATACCATTAACAAAATGTTGAAGTTATTGATAGATAACATATTTGTTGTGTTTGGAAATATTGTTTTTCAGCAAACAATTGGTATATCAATGGGTACAAACTGTGTATCATTGCTTGCTGATTTGTTTCTTTATTCTTATGAAGCAGAATTTATGCAGAAACTTGTTAAATCTGGAAAGAAGATTGTCGCCAAACCATTCAACTCAACATACATATATAGATGACGTTGTGTCTCTTAACAATCCTAAATTTGAAGACTATGTGAAGGTCATATATCCTAGTGAACTTGAAATAAAAGACACGACTGATTCCTCGATAGTCTGGTGGAAAAAAATTGAAATTTCACAATAGGGGGACATGAGTGTTCAAAGCTGGCAACATAGCTGTCTTATATCATCATAGGTTAGGGGTCAAGAATCAACCCGTTGCCAAGCTGATCGACCCTTGGTTTAGTAGATAAAAGGTCAAAGGTCAGATAGTGTTTTTTCCCCAAAAATCAATCTTTATTAGTTTATAGCTGTCCAAATATATACTTTCTGATATTTAAATAAATCAAATAAATCTGTTCTCATGCAATCATAGCATTTCATGTATTTTAACATTGACTAGAAAGCTAATTGAGACTGTTTAGGCTTAAATTTAAATATTTCAATGTTATTTTTCAAAATTCTGACACAAGCTTAAAGATAGAATAAAATATAAATATGCATTCAACATCAAAGCATGAATCAAAATGCTAAAATATAATTCCTTTGTAAATACATGACTGTGAATAAAACAAATACATTGTTTACACCCAGCTGATAATTTGGAATTTTATTAAAAGTTTAAAATCAAAGTACTGCAAGTACTGTAATCGGCAAGGCATAGTCACGAAAATCTCTGGAATATATCAGTCACATCTAACGATTTCCTTTCATTCATTAATATTACTATCTGTGGCATTATCATTCAAAGAGTTCAACCAATCAACGGTTCCCTTGCAAGTGCATACAGCCACCCACTTTAAATTGTATGCCCTACATGTACATCTTATAGTGCAACATGATTTATATTTACATTTCAGCAATGCATGACATGATTTTGGTAAAGGTTAATTTTTCATTAAAAAACCCCTACTGTAGCTCAATTGGTATAGCGCTCACTCCCCGTATGTGGTGAGTCCTGGGTTCGAACCCTAGTTGGGTCTGACCAAGACTTGAAATAAGGTAGTGACTGTTCTTTTGCCAAACACTCGGTATTTAGAAACGAAGTCACGAGATCCTTTGAGAGAGATCTTAAAAACCGATGCCCCGTGCCAAGGCGGGTGTGACATGTTAAGGA
This sequence comes from Anadara kagoshimensis, assembly GCA_021292105.1. Lineage (NCBI taxonomy): Eukaryota > Metazoa > Mollusca > Bivalvia > Arcoida > Arcidae > Anadara > Anadara kagoshimensis. Next base: position 44,025,087 of record CM037872.1, on the reverse strand, counting down.
ACTTTTCCTGCACATTTCCCTAAGTTCACTGCAAAGGTCAAAATGTCTACCACTTCACCTATAGCTGATGACGTCTTGATATGACTGAACTACGTAAAAGCCCGTAAAACCCCATGCAATCAATCAATTTATAATTTCCTCATTAAAACTGTTTGTAAGTCACATTAAGACTCGCACTAACTTAACTGTCCGAGAATAATCGTGAACATCAGGAAAATACTTAACTTAAGTCCAAATGATCCTTTGACCAGTAATTGTCTTAGAAAAGTTAAAGTTCAAAGTAAGATTTAAGCAAAAAAAATTAATAAGTTTAATTTGTGAAAAAAACTCAGATTTAAGTATAAAAACTAGTATTGTTCGTGGTCCTGTTGCCAGATGACACTGAGACAAAATTAGTAACGAAAAGTTTATGGTGGATCACAAAACAAGGTCGTTTTGAAACACAAACACAAAAGCGACATTGGGGATGGATAGGTAACACCATCAAGACACCTGCCAACAACATCACGAAACTTTGAAATGGAACACACAATAATAAAAGACACCTTGAGACAAGTTTTTTTAATAGAAACAGGGGGAGGGGGTAAAATGGCGCAGAACAGAGCTAGTTTGAGAGATTTTGTCGATGGACTAACCTCCACTGGAAGTTAAAGGCATACAGTACGCAAGTTAGTGAGACTAGCACTATCCGTGTCCTGTAGGTGACGGGAGATCCGGAACAAATACCAGGTATAACTAAATGCAGCCAAACAGCAGTTTAATAGTGTGCACGTTGAATATGTAGGTCGGTTGCATATGCTGTTGGAAGCAAATCTTCAATTGAATTGTACTTTTCCCGAGAGAGGAACAGTTTACATCGTAGGTGAGAAGTCCTCGCTAGGTATATTCAATGAAGGCATCTGCACTCATAAGTTCAGAAAAGTTTCCTCTTGCGATAGTGGGAAGAAGACCTGTGTTTTCCGTTGAAACACGGAATGCTGTATTTAGAATGTCCAGAAAGTTAATTGACAGTTTTACAGTCTGTAATTGCATGGAATACTTGGAGCTTATTCCTCTCCAGAGGTGATAATTTTATGCTATGAACAGGGACGAACTTTAGATGTCCCAGTCTGGAATCATACTTCCTCATTTAAAAGCAACAGAAGAATAAGGTCATCAGTATCACGACAGACAACAACTGTTCTTTTATAGCCTTGCATGTAAGCATCAACACCATGGGGAACAATTCTAGTATTGGCTTCCTTGTGCAAAGCTTTAAAAACGGTTACACTCCTTGCTCTGTATGAATTAAACATGCTGTCTGTTGGACCTCCTGATACCCTCAGCTAAGCTAAGAAGTGTCTTGGATTACTACGAGATCCTATTTGTTTTCTTGGTGACTTATAAAATCTTGCAGAGGGACATTTTAATTATCAATAATTCTTCTTACAGAACGGGGACCTGATCCTCCTTTATCTCTTGATGGTTTCACCTTTTATGGATTAGTTGTCATATTACATATTATACCAGTTTTATATTTACAACACTATATATCTATCATAATGACATCAATTTTAATACATTTATCTTTCGCGTGGATAAAAACAGTTTGTGCGTTTCCTAACTCGCCGAATGTATTGATGCCTTTCCGTTTTCCCAGTGCTACAACTAAAGTTTGACCATTAATTATTTTGGTAGTAATGTCTCCATGCAAACTTCTTCCTCAGGGACATTTTGAAGATCCGACTCGTCGGTTGCAGATAACAAGGGTCCTGATGTATCAGGTATAGAAAGCGACACTGGGAATAGTTCGTGTTTCAACAGTTCACTAATATTTCCACCAGAAAAAGAGAACGCACTTGATAGTATTATACAGATACAGTCATTATAGTTAATCAAATCTTTCAGTACCGTCAGTACTTTGATTTCTTTTGAAAAAAGTGGATACTTATATAAATGCGGGCAATATGATTCAGTAAAATTATTTTAACAGAAGTCTAAAGTTTTGTTAAACAATTTCAAATGCATAAATGTGTTTATAATAGTATTTATTTGCCACAATTAATCATATTTGTAAAGGTCAAATTTGTGCAAGCGTCTAATCATATTTTTCATGGAAAACTTTGGAAATAAGTGACTGAATTAGTTGGATATGACTTTCTATTAATTTGAAGATACCACTTACATATTTAGAAGACAAAATGTATAAAGAAAAACTTCTGTAAGCCACCATGAATTTGTGTATAGGTCAATATGGGCATTTTCACTTGAACTTTGCACCCATTGACCTTTAGCTGCCCCCACAATGGCCCCTGGGTAAAATCTTGCTTGGCAACAAGCCGATTCTACCAAAGTAAAGTTCAAAGAAGGTTATGACATAACTTGCCACCTTTGAACACGTTGTCCTCCCTACATCGAAAAATAAGCGGTTTTTTCAAAATCCTCTACCAGACTACGAGTTCTGCTGCATATTTAGACTGATACCTGAATTATGACGCACAGGAAAGGCTACATTTGAAACTTTATGACAAACGTGATAAGTTCAATTTTTCTATTGTCAACTTTCCTTTTCTATGCAGCAATATACTTGCTTCTCCTGCTTATGGTGTATTTGTTTCCCAATTTATACGTTATAAAAGAGCCTGTTCCCACTACAGGGACTTTGTACAACGAAGTATGCTACTAGCAAATAAATAGCACGTTTCTGGTTGCCGTTTGTGCATTTGAATCGCCTTAAAGTCACGTGATTTTATGAAAATTGTGGGTAGGTATACTTCCGGTTGAATATTGTTTACAGTGGTAACGGGGCATATCTGTGGACGTGTGAACAGAGGCAAAATAAATAGCATGTTTGAATTCCGAATATATAATTTCTACACTTGATTTACTATTGGATGGGTAAAGATGAATTATTACAACAAAACAAAGATTATTTTTAGGACTTTGGTCCTACATTCGCTACATAGACTGACCATGACGGGAGATTTATATTCAGCAGCCCTAATATGTATGTCTTTTCTGGTCTTATTTAGCCGTTATATGGTTTGTTTATATACTTTTGCTTACTTGGTTACACTGATTGTTGTGAATTACATGATTTGCAGTTACAAGTTACTATCTAACTGACTTTATATGTGACAGAGGAAAAAGAGGGGCCGAGGTAGTTTTTGTGTCGTTTATACATTGTAGAATAATTTACAACCAGAATTTATAGCCTTGTGAAAAAGCTAGCTTTTCACCTTGGAGGGCTGTTTTTGATCCTCAGTCGTGGTTCTCATTGAGAACAACAGACCTTTGATGAGTACCAGAGCTTGAAAATAAGTTTGATTGAGCTAGACTTAATTTTTTCCAGTTTTCTTCATGGAATGCAGATGAGCTAAGATATGTCCATGTTTTTTTATTCAAAGAATATCGTGTGTCATGAAAATCTAAAAAAATCCATAAATACTGTTGGTAATTTATGGACTTCTTAGGACACTGAAGATGTCACTCATGAAATAAAAGTAAAGTTATATTCTAAATACATATGCCAATATTGGTAGATTAGGAAAGTTATAAAGGAACCTTCCTACACAAAATAAATGAACATGCTACTAGTATTTTATATTCTATAGTCATCCATATTAAAATGAGGAATATAGGGTATGACTTGAGTTATTCTGGAGAAGTTCATTACATATTATACCGATGGATAGGTTTCTGCACTATCACCAGTAATAAGCTATTCATAATATAAAAATGTAAAAATTATTCAACCACTGTTCAAGTAATCAAAAACAAACATACTTATCCATTTCCGAATCACAATCCAGAAGCAAAGTAAAAACTTTGGAACTGACAAGTTAGGTTAGACACGTGAACTTCCACCAGGGAAGTGAGGCCGGGTGCTCCGGAAGGGTAAGCACCTCCTGTTTAGCTAGCTACACCCGCCACGTGTGTAATCAAAATTGTGTGAAAGGAACATGGAACTATGAGACGTCAAATATATCCAAGGCAATCCTGGACACAGAGACATCAGTAATAGAGATGATTTCTAAAAAATGTCTATCCTTGTAAAAAGTGAGTGTAGAAAGCAAAAAAAAAGGGAAGCAAGATGATTCTCTGCATATGATATTCCAATTTCCAAGCTAGGTCTCTTATTATAAAATCATTTTAAAAGTGAATCTTAAATTATATACTTATTCATATTTTTGTGATTTAGAAGATTATAAATCTAAATTGTTGAAAAAGTTAAACATTTTTTAATAAGAAATATGTCTCATTTATTGCAATAAAATAATAAATGCTCTCATTCTATAAAGGAAACATTTGTATGATAATATTTTATTGTGATTTGGATGTATGTTTTTGAATTATCACAAAGATAATTTCTCAACTAAGACCAAATAAATTAAGATTAATATTAGATAAAATTTAAACATAAATTATAAGTTTGAAGTAGTAAGAAACACTAGAATAGTTCAGCAAGGTTTTGTAAAACTGGTTTTCCATACAAATACCATAGTGATTGTAATTTGAAGAAAACACAACCATTAAAAACGTATAACTTCTGTCAGTTATGTATCAATTATATATATCATTTACACTACAGTGTATAAAAACACATATTTTTGAATTTATATACCAAATTGTGAAATTCCAGAGTTAGCTCTGGCTCCCAACATATTTGAGCCAAATAAATGGTCATTTTTTTAATTTAGGAGCCGATTTATATGCGTTAACTTTGAATTGTTCTGATTTAATAAAACAAAGTAACCTCAGTTACACTCCATTTGATGCACACATCTTGCTGAAACTGAAACAGAACAGCTAATTTATTTTATCAATGTTTTCTGATAAATATTCTTCATCAATGTCAGTACAACATTTTTGATAAAATGAAAAAATAGACATATTCATAAATAATTATATAACTAAGTTTTCTAAGGTAATATGATCAAACTCCTAAGTCCAATTTAATTCATTTACTCTAAATTTTAACTTGTTATAAAATCTAAACACATGTTGAGAGAGAGACAGAAAATGTGGCACACTGGTTTATAAAATATTATTGGGGTAAAGTAAAACACACACACACACGCTATACATTTCTCTATCAAGTATATGCATATGATGCTTTTTTCTTTCTTTGGTATGTAAATATCTTCTTGCTATCAGTTCTACCTACTCTTCCATGAGGAGGCAATACAAAGATTTTGTTTGCCAAAAATTACTGCAGAATAAAGGTAGTTTCTCCTGAGGAAAAATTACTTAACTTACCTAATTTGGCAACTAAAATTCTTAAAACAGCAGTGATATTCTAGCAAATTAAATGCAGTTATCCTTACTTACAAAATGTTACATATTGTAACAATTTCATATCTTTGTATTGAGGATCCTACTGCAAGCATACCATAATCCAGTTTGCTGTACTGCACTGGGACTTTAAAATCAAGTCCCTTATTTTAAAGGTGTGAGGTAGTTTTTACAAAATGAAGATGTTACAAAATCATTGCAATAAAGATCACACACTCTCAATTACATGGACAGAGTTTGATAAGGTCAAATTATCTAGGATATGCAGTGATTTTAAAATTGGGGGTATGGGTTATAATACACTCTCATCTCCACAGAATTACAAAGGAACTAATGTCTACAGTATTTTGTTCACACACACACACACATACACACATACACACACACACACACACACACACACACACACTCTACATGGGCAAATTTTGATAAATTCAAAATATCCTGGATATGTAGTGATTTTGAAACTGGGGATAGGGGGTCATAATGCAGCTCCGTAAAATTTTGTTCACAATCAGCGCATTTCATCAGCTTGCTTTGAAAGTGACAACCGCAGCAACTTGAGTCATTATAAAATTGAAAAATATATCATATTGCAAAGGTCTTTTTTTAATGTTTATAAAATGAACGAACCGTTTCAAAAGGGCGACATTTTTAAATATATGAAAACCCTTATTTATAGAGCCTGATCCAGTCTATCATATAGGTTACAATCGATTTCAAAATGAATGTGTACCAATTAATTAATCGCATTGCGCGATTTCTGTATTATCAATAAGAAAATTCCATATATGACACTTAAGTTTTGAAACGGACTGTATCAAAATGGCGTCATTGTCAAATATTTGAAATAAGTCATTGAATAGAGCGCGATTTAGTCCATCATACAGGATACATTTGGTTTTTTAATAGAATGTGTACAAATCAATAAATTGCTTCCCGCCATATTTGTGTTATCAGTAAAAAAATTTCATATATGACCCTTACCGTACCGTACCGTACCAAAGTGGTGTCATTGTAAAGTATTTGAAATAACTCATTGAATACTGCATGATCTTGTCCATCATATAGGAAACATTTTATTTAAAAATAGAAAGTGTACCAATCAATTAATCGCTTCCCACCATTTCTGTATTATCAGTGACAAATTTTTCATATATGGCCCTTAAGTTTTGTAACGTACCGTATCAAAATGGCGTCTTTGTCAAGTATTTAGAAGAACTCATTGAATAGAGTAAAATCTAGTCCGTCATAAAGGATACATTTGATTTCGGTATAGACTGTGCACTTCCCTCATTAGTTATCAATTATTTTTTTTATAACAATTAAAACATAATTTTCAAAAAAAAAACCAGAATATTTCATTCAAAAGAAATTCATAAATAGACTGTTTGATAGTATAATAAAATGTTATTAATAGTGAACTTTATCAACGTTTAGAAATATATCTGAGCAGTATTTTTTTTATTTTCTGATTTAAAATAATATGAAAATTTAAAATTCTGTACTACCTTAGACCGGTATAGGAACAATCGAATGTCTCTAGTTTGAAAAAAAAATATTACAGTAATTCAAAACTTTCATACGCAGAAATCAAAATCGACCCGTAACTGCGCATGCGTGAAATAATCTTAAAGACAGCTATACCTGCGGTCACACCTGTACATTACTTTACTATGGGAAAGTAAAAGGTGGAGATTTTAAACCTTGTTTTTCGTTTTTAAAATAAATTTTATGAAAATCTTATAGTTACCATAAGAAACTACAGATTGTCATGAACATTCAAATATAAAAATGATCCAGTTGTGTTAAAAAAAACCGTTTCCACTTTTAATTACAAATTTTGGTGACATACTCATAATATTTAAAGTACAGTTATGCCGACTCCGTCATTTTTTTGAAAATTGTGTGTTTTTGAACACAAATTATTAATTCAAAGACAAAATTTAGGAAAATCTTATAGTTACCACTAGAAAATATAAATCTTCCTGAATATTCAAATATTGAATTCATAAAAATACCTTTAAAAAAACCGTTTCCACTTTTAAATTGAAAATTGTGTGAAAACGGGTTTTACAACTGTTTAGTTGGATGTTCAGTCGAGTGTACAGACAACTGCTACACGGGAATTGTTGGATTGTAACAGTGGCATTATATTATTTGTAGAATTCATAAGAAAATTTGTTGATTTGTTTTATTATTATTTTTCAGTAATTTGTACGGGCCTGGTAAATTTCGTATTAATTAGAACTTTAAAATTTGAACAATGAAAATTTCTCCATAAATCCGAACCATTCAGTAGATAAATGAATCAGTGACATTAGATATAGCTAGATTCCCACTCATTTAATAAATGTAGATACATGTATTTTCTAATGGATAATTTTTATTTACTGGAAAATAATAGTCTCAACATTTTTTTTTATAATTCTTTCTATTGTAGTACTTCAGGTAGAATAAACAAAACAGAAAACTTAGATCCTATCACTGTAATTTTATATTGTTATAACCATTGCTATATATAAAGTTACAATGTTTTTATAAACAGCTTTTTTCTTATTTAAGAAATAGAAAATAGCACGGATCCCCTCTCTCTCACAGCTAATTGTCAATCACCCAGCGTAATGACCAGTTAATTAGTGGTACTGATTAATTAATTCGTGTACACCCTTGCGATCAGGTGATTATGTAATTTACCAGTTTGCTGAAGCATGAAAGAATCCAGGTAGTACTGACCAGTCTTAGGTGATAGGGTTATTTACCTGATCGCTGAGGCGTGAAAGAAACCATTTTATTATAGTCTCACCTATGAAGAGACTTCTATGAATAGTGATTCCATTAATCATACGTGAATTTATCTAATTTACCTTTTTAAACCAAGGGACATGGCCAAGAGAGAGAGAGAGAGAGAGAGAGAGAGAGAGAGAGAGAGAGTACTAATTTTTAGCACACAAGATTATCTTTTTTGTATATTTTTATAGCACGATGCTCTGACTTACAAAAGTCAAAATTTTTGTACAATTTTTTAACGTTTTTATTTTTAATTGGTTTTAAAAGAGAAATAAATCTGTCTCATTTGACGTCCGTTTATCGGCTTTACGGAACAAATCCGTCTAAAATAATCAGTGTTTTTTTCAACTTATGTTCGGTTGCACCTTTAATGCGCAATGATGAAAGTGACTAACTGCCATTTTAAACCTAATAATATAATAAAATTAACTGGAAAGTTCAGATGAATGTCATAATAATAATTAATAATGATAATAAAGAACACGCAGTTACTAACTCTAAATTAAATAAATCTGCGACGTTAATTGCCTATCTGGACACAAATAACATAATCTAGGTAAAGTGATTAGTTAAAGTATAAACAGAAATGGATTACACTCACTTATTTGTCTATAAAACTTTTATTTTTAAAAATATTTTATTTTTTCTTGATAAAATATATTTATAATCAATCGGCCTAATATGCACTTTAGGCTTCCATGATGTATATTTTGCAATAATCCAGCTTTACTGAGAAAAATTTGGCAATTTCTGCAATGATGAAAAATTAACAAAGTCTTTTTACTCCGCCTTTTTTACCATGTAAGGCACAATGATATGCCATGACCTTATTTATTTATTGAACCTGTTTATTATGCAAGAAAGACTAATCAACCATGTGCTGTGTTCTATGTATAGGCAAAACCAAATTATGTTCTGCTTAATGTTCTTCTATCACAATGCCTTCTGAGGGTATTTGCGATAGAATTCAGATCGACTCACATGGGTGAGAGGCTTTAAGTATGTATCTGGAATTTACATTTGCATTAATTTTCAGAAATATGTACAGATGTGTTATACATGCATTCTCAAACCTAACATTGGTACTACTCATAGCTTAATTGAGCAATGGATTAACAAATGTCAGTGATATGTTTGTGTACTTAAAATTAACAAGGCAAACATTTAAAAAGAAATAAACATGTATAAATTGTATTTACTTCAAATGCAAGGAATTTTGCAATTTACTTGACAATTGTTGAATCATTTTTAATCTCTCCATAATCATATACACAGGTGTTTATTTTCCCATGGCCTAATTGTGTTGTCATCAAACTGCTGTCCAGTCTTTAAGTCAATCATCTGTGACACCTATTACACTTTGAATGGAACCCATAGTAAAAAGGGTTGGGTTTGTTATAAGAGGTGGAGTCAAAAACTTAGATTTTTTCAGGTTGAACATTTTTGACAAAAATTTATACTATACAGAGGCAAAGTCCAAAGTGATGAAAAACTCAAACCATCATGGTAAATTAGGCCGGGTCTTGTTATATACATAGCCAAATTTTTGTTTCACATCTTCAACTGGTTTTTGAGAAAAATCCATAAAATTGAGTGTAATCCATTTCTGATTATACTTTAGGTTCGATTTTTAGTTGATTGGGAAATATTAATTGATTATTGAAACAAGTCGGTAAACCGTCACGCATGAGCCCCTACTGTTCCATAGAAACGTTATGTTAAGATTTTTTTTAAGTTCTCATGAACTTTTAGAATATTATATTGCATTTTGACCATGTCCCAATCATGTCCTGATTGTTAAAATAAAAAGTAATATTATTGTATATTGATCATATTTATTGAACAATATTTGTGACTCTCTCTCTCTCTCTCCAAAACGTTACACATGTGTCAGGTTTATGTTGCATTCTTTTCACAGTTCAGGTCGATAAATAAAATAAAATAAAATTGAATAAAATAAGATATTGCAATTAACTATTCAGCATTGGATTTGTCGGTTCAATTAGATTAATATCAAAACATCTTGTTTTGAAAAATAAACATAAGAAAAATCATAGTATTTATTTATTTATTTATTTATTTATTTAACAAGTATATAATAAAGCTAAAATGAAATAAAAAAAAAAAGAAGATTTATTTCTTATTTCAATCTCTGCTAGATTGCATTTTTGATGCTGAGAAAATATCTTAAACCATTATTATTATTATTATTATTATTATTATTAATAATAATAATAATAATAATAATAATAATTTTTATTTATTTATTTATTTATTTATTTATTTATTTATTTATTTTATTTATTTATTTATGTAAAAACATTAATATAGCTAGAATGGAATATTTAAAAACGCTGATTTAATTTTTATTTTTACTTAAGAGTAAGCATATAAGACCCCGACAAAACGAATTTAAAACAAATACTTGAAATATTTGTAAAATTATGATTTCGTGCAAATTTTCAATAAGCTGGACATATGGATGTTAATTTTTTTCATCATTTTAAATACGAGATGCATTCAAGTCATTAGTGTCTAAATACTGATTATAATCCGTCTGCGTTTATCCAGAGACATATAAAACCCCGATTGGATTTTTGTTGATCACTTGTTATTGCTCTCCCCAGAGACATATAAAACCCTCTCTGTCTCTGCCCCAAATTGGAATTATCTAACAGGTCACGCTCGACTGAACAACACTACCATCTTTATAACACACCTGTATCTGTATATAAAGATGGTCAGTATAGGACGACTTCTAATGTAGGGGCAGATAACCCTTCAAATCGGATCTCGATTTCTGGACATGTTATCATAGTAGTAAAAAGTACTATATAAAGTTACTTTATCCCAAATTTGAACTTTATCTGAGCAGTAATTTTGATTTCATTGCTCAAAATGATATAAAACTTCTGTGTCACCTAAGATTGGTATAAGGAAAAACTAATATCCGATATTGTGGAAAAATTTTAAAAGTTATTAAATACATAGTTTAAAAGTTGTTTTAGGGTTAGGGTCAATCACTTATTCAATGTAAAATTACGATCCTCTCATGAAAATGAAGAAAAATGCCATTGTCAGCGTTTTGAACTGAAGATTTTAATTGAAAATTTGATTGTTTCTTTAGAGAAATATATCATTATTTTCTGCAAATTATGCCGTTTAAAATAAGATATCCCTACACATGTCCATTTCAGTTTTTTTACGTAAAGGCTAAAATATGCTTAGATATTGCGCCATAATTGATGTCTAAATATGAAGCAGTCGTATTGTTTATTTAAAGTTCATTTACCAAATGGCTTTCACATATTCTCGAAATTTAGAATTATGAAGGGATATGACGCCTCCAATATCTGTATGTAGAATTGAATGATTTAATGACAGTCTAATATCTCTCTCTATATATATATTACTATTAATATTCGACAAGGCCACTAACAAATCTGAATTGAAAACCAGCTTCTGTCAATTTTACATTGAATGTCTAATAGTTGCAGAGACGTTAAAAAAAGGTGTAACGGCAAACGTAAAACACAAGCATTTGCGCACAAATCAAAGTATATTTTCTACGAAAAGGTACGTTAGGCGATCAACCCTTACTCTTTTGATTTTGCTACACAATTTTAATTTTGTAGCAAAAATAAAAAAATTCCACTAAGTTTCCTATTATATGTACTGCATAATAATAAACAATTATGCAGAACAAATCGTATCAATATTATAAGCTTTTGTTGCATAACTTTAGTTATGCACCAAAATCGGAATAATATGAAGCCTGTGTTTTTGCTGCTTAATTTCAATTAAGCAGCAAAAGGACCATACTTAAGTTATTCTTTTCTATACGTTTTTATGTTTGCAGTAGAAACTTTTACTAATATAAGCAGCAATCATCTGAGCAATTTTATACAGATTGCACTATTTAACTCAAATTAAAATTGATAACATTGTTGAGATCAATACAGTCACTTACTTTCGGGATATTTAATCGTAACTAACCATTTTCCATTGATGAACTTATGTATGTTCGAAATAATTTTCTCTATAATGCAAAAAGCATCACCATTGTACTTATTGTTTTCATTTTGCATTTAATATATTCATAATGAGGAAAAAATCAAACCGTAAATAATCCTTTTCTGTTGAATTTAACTTTTATAATATTTTAAAACTATCAAATTCAAAAAAGTACACTGAGTTACTAAAACATAAAAATACCAACACACACAGCTACATAATTCTTTTATATACTAATACACATTCTTACGGATGGACTGTCACCATCGCACACTTTCCGGGACTTGGACACAATTTGCGTCTTCGTTAATCCCAATCTTTATTTTCAAACATGCATCATCAATCTTACCAATACAAAAAAGTAAAACATGTATTTATAGTTCTCCTGTCTGATTTAACAGTCTCGTGGTCCGCAAATATAAAAACGGAGTATGACACCAAAATTCCATGAAGGTTTTAATTAAGGTTTTGACAGTTAATAGTTAAAACTTAGTGTTGTATATTGACTCGTGCTTACATTATGTCTTCTACAGATAACATCTATATAACGTATATATGTTCATTCTGACAAATGTAGTAGTCTAATGTACACTTTACAAATTTGTAAAAATAAAAATTAGAATTTAGTATTATAAGATTGTGACCACATTTACAAAATTTTTTGTAGTTCTATCATTTTATTAGAAGTGCAATTGTAAATTTTACAGTGTGTACAGACTTTTGAAATAAACTTTTGAACACAGTCTGACAATGTAATTAGGTCAATTCCTACTAAAATGATATAACTAAAACAAATTGTAATTTTTTGTAAAATGAGGCTACAATACCTGAAAAACGGGGTTTTAGTGATAAAGAATATGATTTAAAATCGGGAGTTTTATCATCCGTGATGGAAATACTAGTGATTTCCTGTCTTATATATATTGCATTAGTTTTTATTGCTTTATCTTCTTGATTGGATGTTCTTAATATACATGTTTTACTTAACAAAAATGCAATAACTAAGAAATTTCGGATGTTACACTAAGTTACTTACCTATAACATTATCACTCTTTTTTCCAAACAGCATAGTGTAAAACCAAATGTTTTAACAGAAGATCTAATTAAGTCTTCAAAGTGAACTGTTTCCATATCTTTGTGGGACTGATTAAAGTTTAACTCATTGTACATTAACATCTCTTATAATCAATATAAAACACACGTGAGTTGTATGTACAGTATACTCTGGTTATAAACAATGATATACAAACTTTAATTTATAAATTTATGAACAAGTAATTAAAGAAACTGTAATGACTATATGGCATATGAGTAAGTGTGAATATCTGTTTATATCCAGAGTCCACTGTGATATATTTATACTTTTGTCAAATTTAAATATCCCGAGAGTATTGTGTGAAAAAATATAACTAAACCGCAAACTTTTTCCAACATAATGTATTTTATGGTTAATATATTCATTATTATAATCTTATCACCGAATAGAACAATTCATAGTTATCACTATGTTTCTAGCGCTCAAATAGCTGACAACCAGACAGAAGGGTAAAACACACACACACACACACACACACACACACACACACAGAGAGAGAGAAGAATGCATGCATAAGTGTATGTCCAAAGGTAAGGCACATACATCATTTAAACAGATTCCTGTTACCTATATAATCTTACCGGGAGACAAATGACCCAATTGATTGAAACTTTTAAGTGATTTGCGAATTTTTTTAAAATTAGTTGTCCAAGTTCAAAATTATATTTTTGATAGAAACATTAGTGGAATGAAAGTAACGTCGCATATGTCTTGTATATTTTCAGGAATGTCAATTCATGTTTTAATCAATGCATCATCGCAATGGTTACTTAATTATACATACAGTGTTATTGACCTATCATCGTAATATTTACTTATTTAGACATACAGTGTTAATGGCCTATTATTATTGAAACTGTATCAACAGGTAACACCTTTTTTATTACACATCGATGAACCAACAATGCAGATATTTTATTTTAAACTTGATGCATGTCGTTAAAAATATTGACTCCGCCATAGAAAGTAAAATACATTGCATTGTTTATAAAGTACTTGTATTATGTATTTAGACAGTATCTTGGAGTGTTAAGGGTATTATCTAGAATGTAGAAGTCAACAAAGTGCTGATTACATACCAAACCGAGAAATTGAATGGAGTATTGATACTTCTCTATATTTTTATGGTCAGTTCAAAAATTGATTAATTGGTTGATTGATTAATTGAATTAACGAATGCCCAGTCAATAATATTCCATTTATATCGATACGTCACCAGATGTAGAAGTTGCATAACTTTTGACCTTTTCAGAAGGACACTATAAATTTTATTTTTAAATGACGTGTGCTTACAGAAACAAGTCACTACCTATTGTCAAGTCCTGGTCAGATCCGACCAGCGTTTGACCTCCGACATTCGGAGAAAGCAGTCTGCAAACTAAGCCACCTCAGTGGTGTAGTTCAAAAATTGAGACGGAAACTGAAGTGCATGAAAAGCTTTCAGGAAGAGCAATGTCAAACTGTTTTATATTAAGACCTACCCTGAGAGATATTTAATTGTAAGCAACGAGACGCATTCAAAATATAACCAATAAAGGTAGCTTTGTCCTTAAAGAGTACCTGTAACGATTTTTTTATTTCATAGTTGTGTTGAATACCATTTTAATATCACAATATCCAAAACCGCATCAAATTGATGACCAAATAAAAATGTTATAGCGACTTGAAGGCCTTGAATTTGGCCTTTTCTGGGTAGCTGTAAGTGAAACGACACATGTCGAGGCTGATCCGTGTGTGACGTCATTTAAGTAAGCTTTGTAGTAGCTAATATGGCGGACAGTACTAATAATGCTGATGTAGCGACGTATACATCCTGTTGATTAAAGGTACGGATCTCAATCTAAGGAATGCCTAATAAACAAACTTTTTATCATGGTCGACTGATTATAATTTGCTTAATTATTTGTAGGTGTCATTCAGATATAAATTCCACTTCATCAAATGAATTTATCGTGAAATATAAAAAGGATTTTTAGCTAATTCATTATATAAGAAATGTAGATAAATAGTATTCTCTGGGGGTTGTATACTTAAATGACGTCACTGTACAGGATCCCAAAAACTGAGCTTTTTTATTTGGATTAACGGGAGGTGTATTATAAACTCGACAATATCTCCCTTATTTTGGCATGGATTTTTATAAAATTTGCGCATTAAGTCTTATTTCAGAATAACATTTTGTAAAATAAAAAATCGTTACAGGTACTCTTTAAATTACGATCATATTACTTCAATTTGCATACTTTATATACCTTCAGGAGGTAAAGATTTATGTTAACCAACGTTGCAACTTTACACTTTGATTGAGACTGGACAACTGGTTCCGCAGAGGTCAAAATTAATGATAGCAAGGTATATATCATTAATGTTGATACAAAGCAGTAGATAAACACAAACGCTCAGTAAACTATTAACATGTCAAATAATTTAATTTAGCTCTCTCTCTCTCTCTCTCTCTCTCTCTCTCTTGTCTTCATATAAATATTTTGTATGGTGTGTTTCCCTTTTTATATGAGAAATATATTTGAATGTGTGGTTAGCCATATATCGTTCATGTGTATCATCATACAACAATTATTACCACAAGATATATTGAAATAAGTTTGAGGTTTAATTATATATACAGTGATATGTAGGGTTCTTCCCAATTAATATTCTCAATTCTAAATACCCTTATCATAAAAACGGTATCCGTGATAGTTAATATGATATCTGTACAAATTTTACTTACTTATAAAACATTGTAATATGTCGCTGTTGTCAAAAATAAAGATACCTGTTAATAAGAGTAACCACGAAATTGTCCAAAAATTTATATATTAGGAATTGTTTTCATTAAATTTTGAAAAATACTCATGGTAATGCATTAAAGTAGGAAAAACCCTCTTTCTAATTTAAAAATTGAATGAGAAATGTAAATATTTCCTACCTGACTCTGACTTCAGATAACGTTATCACTATTCACCAAAGACTTTATGTTCTTCTGTATACATCATGTTTTCAATTTATTCTTGTTCAGATAATTGTTGATTTGTTCCCTGGTAACCTTTATAAGAATCTGAAAGAAAAACGTACCTTAATCCTTTAACACAAATCAACAAACAGGTCCTTTAAAGACATGTGCTCTCTCTCTCTCTCTCGTGCTCTCTCTCTCTCTCTCTCTCTCTCTCTCTCTCTGTCTCTCTCTCTCTGTACACACACACACACACAAACACACAACACACACACACACACACGCACACATATATATATATATATATATATATATATATATATATATATATATATACTTCATAATAAGGCGAGCTTTATATAGAAACCTATGTTAAGGCCATCGTAAAGTCATAAATGCTAAAATTCATTCTCGTCTGATTTAAAGTATAGAGAAAAGATTTTAAAACATACTGACAAATCAACATGATATATTGTTTAAAACAATTTTTTACCAAAAAATTGTATCAAAAAGTGATTAAGAATTTACTAGAAATCATGCATTAACACGACTAAAATTAACATTAACAAAATTACCACATTTCCGGGAAATGTGTCAAGCAGTGTTAGTAAGCTCTAACTTGACAAATAAGTGATGAAAATAAAATTGTAAATGTTTTATCTAGTTTGAAGGTTTGATTTTTTTTAATTTTGTTGTAAAAAGTGTTTTGTACTGGCATTTTATAAAATTAACAAGTTATAAGAGCTGTTTATGATTAATAAATCCTACTTCTGACTGGTTATTTAAAGACATTTCTTAACGTATGAATGTATAACACATATGTTTTTAAAATTTAAAGTGTCTAGCTATTTTGAAACACATTTCACAGTCCATTTCTTTCATACCAACAACTGGGTTCGATCCCCGGCCAGTTCTGATCAAAGTCTTAAAAGAGAGAAGTGACAGTTCTTTCGCCAACCACTAGCCATTACGAAATGAAAGTCACGGTTCTTTCGGATGGGAACTTAAAATAAACGATGGGCTTGGCACGCTAAAGAACCCTGCTGTATAATGCCATTAGCGCAACGCACAGGAAAATTTCTGCACAATCGCCTATAGCTGGCGACGTCTCGATATAAGTGAAATATTCATGACTGGGACAATAAACGCCATTACTCCACTCATACCAACAACGTACAGTGGGTGTTTCTACTAGCCAGTTGAGGAAATAATGTGAGATAACTCATTACACAAAACACAATGACACATAGTGTAAGGTGTTATATTTTTGTTTAAAAAACAACTCGGGTATTATTTATCTTCTTTTAACAAGGAATTGTATAACAATTATGACGCACACGAAAGGTTACATTTGAAACTTTATGACAAACATGATGACTTCAATTTTCTATTGTCAACTTTCCTTTTCTATGCAGCAATATACCCGTTCTCCTGCTTATGGTGTATTTGTTTCCCAATTAATACGCTTTGGGAGAGCTTGTTCCCACTATAGGGACTTTGTACAACAAAGTAAGCTGCTTGCAAATAAATTGTTGACTCGTTGACTCTGGATTTTGCAAGCCTAGGCTTATCAAAACCCTCAAAATCTTTTATAGCCGTCATCACAGTATTGTTAATAAGTTTGACATGTATGTGTCTAGGATTGCCCTGGATATATTTGACGTCCCATAATTCCATGTTCCTTTCACACAATTTTGATTACACACGTGGCGGGTATAGCTAGCTAAACAGGAGGTGATTACCCTTCCGGAGCACCCCACCTCACTTTCCTGGTGGAAGTTCACGTGTACAACCTAACTTGTCAGTTCCAAAAAGTTTACTTTGCTTCTGAATTGTGATTCGGACAGGGATTAGTATGTTTTTGATACTACCATAGTCAACATAAAACTCACATGAAGCGTTTTAACCCCTTATATATGAAAAGAACGCATGTTTTTATTTTGAGTAAACTTATTTTGGCAGTCTTAAATGCTTTAAACTATACTTAAAAGTTCATCTATACCCACAAGTGACAATAGTGTTAAAAAGAAGTAAAAACGAATCAAAACTTGTAAATAAATAATCTATTACTAGCTTTAGCCATGATCTTTATAAAGACATAAAACAAACATCTTTAAAGTATGATGAATAAAGAAAAAGAATATAGACAAGTATTTTTTTATATTTACAATTCTATTACTTTTCTCACGCGACGTGACCGAGTTTAACGTCACAAACACAAGCCTTTTCGACGTGTCAACGGATGTGGGCGGGGCTTCACGTGACGTGACCTAGTTGAACGTCATAAACACAAGCTTTTTCAAAGTGTGAACGCATGTTGGCGGAGTTTCATGTCTGCCACATCAAAGATGACTGGATAAGAAGGCGAGGCCTCACGTCTGTCAAAATCAAAGCTGTTTCAAAAAATCATTTCCCCAACCGTTAGTAGTAGTTAAGCAAGTAATTTGAATGTCATCCTGACAGAAAAAACGCAAAACAAGTTCGTGTCTTTGGAAGATTGTAATCAACATGAAAAGCTTCGTTAGATAAATATGGTTTAAACAACAGGTTTTACTGTATAGACAGCTGGTTGTTATATAGAGATGGTTTCTATAAAAGGTTGTACTGTACAGACAGGTGGTTATTGAAAAGAGATGGTTACAACAGAAGGTATCAGTGTATAGACAGTCGGTGTGTATCTAGAGATGGTTGCAACAGTAGGTTTTATTTTTTAGACAGTTGGTGTGTATATAGAGATGGTTGCAACAGTAGGTTTTACTCTAAAATCCAGTTGATGTGTATTAAGAAATTGTTGCAAAAATAGGTTTTAATGTATAAACAGTTGGTGTATATAGAGCTGGTTGCAACAGTAGGTTTTACTGTATAGAGAGTTGATATCTATTTAGAAATGGTTGCTACAGTTGGTTTTACTGAATAGAGAGGTCTGTTTATAGAGATGGTTGCTACAGAATGTTTTACTGTATAGTGAGGTGGTCTGTATATAGAGAAAATTTGAACAGTAGGTTTTACTGTATAGACAGTTGGTATGTATATAGAGATGGTTGCACATTAAGTTTCACTGTATAGTCAGTTTGTGAGTATATAGAGATATTTGCAACAGTAGGTTTTACTGTATAGATACGTGGTCTGTATTTAAAGATGGTTGCAACAGTAGGTTTAATGGTACAATGTATAGTCAGTTGGTGTGTATATAGAGATGGTTGCAACAGTAGATTTTACTGTATAGACAGGTGGTCTGTAAATTTAAAGATGGTTGCTACAGTAGGTTTTACTGTATAGACAGGTTGTCTATATTTAAAGATGGTTGCAACAGTAGGTTTTACTGTATAGACAGTTGGTCTATATTCAAAGATGGTCGCTACAGTAGGCAGTTGGTGTGTATATAGAGATGGTTGCAACAGTAGATTTTACTGTATAGACAGGTGGGGTTTACTTAAAGATGGTTGCTACAGTGGGTTTTACTGTATAGACAGGTAGTCTATATTTAAATATGGTTGCAACAGTAGGTTTAATGGTATAGTCAGTTGGTGTGTATATAGAGATGGTTGCAACAGTAGGTTTTACTGTATAGATACGTGGTCTGTATATAGAGATGGTTGCAACAGTAAGTTTTACTGTATAGTCAGTTTGTATGTATATAGAGATGGTTGCAACAGTAGGTTTTACTGTATAGTCAGTTGGTATATATACAGAAATGGTTGCAACAGTAGTTTTATTGTATAGACAGTTGGTATGTATAAAGAAATGGTTGCAACAGAAGTTTCACTGTAAAGTCAGTTGGTATGTATATAGAGATGGTTGCAACAGTAGGTTTTACTGTATAGTCAGTTGGTATGTATACAGAAATGGTTGCAACAGTAGTTTTATTGTATAGACAGTTGGTATGTATAAAGAAATGGTTGCAACAGAAGTTTCACTGTATAGTCAGTTGGTATGTATAAAGAAATGGTTGCAACAGTAGGTTTAAGTGTACATTCAGTTGGTATATATAGAGATAGTTGCAAAAGTAGGTTTTATTGTATAAACAGTTGGTGTGTATATAGAGATGGTTGCAACAGTAGCTTTTACTGTATAGTCAGTTGGTATGTATATAGAGATGGTTGCTACAGTAGGTTTTACTGTATAGACAGGTAGTCTATATTTAAAGATGGTTGCTACAGTAGGTTTTACAGTATAGACAGGTAGTCCATATTTAAAGATGGTTGCAACAGTAGGTTTTACTGTATAGACAGGTGGTCTATATTTAAAGATAGTTGCTACAGTAGGCAGTTGGTGTGTATATAGAGATGGTTGCAACAGTAGATTTTACTGTATAGACAGGTGGTATTTACTTAAAGATGGTTGCTACAGTATGTTTTACTGTATAGACAGGTAGTCTATATCTAAATATGGTTGCAACAGTAGGTTTAATGGTATAGTCAGTTGGTGTGTATATAGAGATGGTTGCAACAGTAGGTTTTACTGTATAGATAGGTGGTCTGTATATAGAGATGGTTGCAACAGTAGATTTCACTGTATAGTCAGTTGGTATGTATATAGAGATGGTTGCAACAGTAGGTTTTACTATATAGTCAGTTGGTATGTATAAAGAAATGGTTGCAACAGTAGTTTTATTGTATAGACAGTTGGTATGTATAAAGAAATGGTTGCAACAGTAGTTTCACTGTATAGTCAGTTGGTATGTATAAAGAAATGGTTGCAACAGTAGGTTTAAGTGTACATTCAGTTGGTATATATAGAGATAGTTGCAAAAGTAGGTTTTATTGTATAAACAGTTGGTGTGTATATAGAGATGGTTGCAACAGTACGTTTTACTGTATAGTCAGTTGGTATGTATATAGAGATGGTTGCTACAGTAGGTTTTATTGTATAGACAGTTGGTGTGTATATAGAGATGGTTGCAACAGTAGGTTTTATTGTATAGACAGTTGGTATGTATATAGAGATGGTTGCTACAGTAGGTTTTATTGTATAGACAGTTGGTATGTATATAGAGATGGTTGCTACAGTAGGTTTTATTGTATAGACAGTTGGTATGTATATAGAGATGATTGCAACAGTAGGTTTTATTGTATAGACAGTTGGTATGTATATAGAGATGGTTGCTACAGTAGGTTTTATTGTATAGACAGTTGGTGTGTATATAGAGATGGTTCCAACAGTAGGTTTCAGTGTACATTCAATTGGTATATATAGAGATAGTTGCAAAAGTAGGTTTTATTGTATAAACAGTTGGTGTGTATATAGAGATGGTTGCAACAGTATGTTTTACTGTATAGTCAGTTTGTATGTATATAGAGATGGTTCCAACAGTAGGTTTCACTGTACATTCAGTTGGTATATATAGAGATAGTTGCAAAAGTAGGTTTTATTGTATAAACAGTTGGTGTGTATATAGAGATGGTTGCAACAGTACGTTTTACTGTATAGTCAG
This sequence comes from Anadara kagoshimensis, assembly GCA_021292105.1. NCBI lineage: Eukaryota > Metazoa > Mollusca > Bivalvia > Arcoida > Arcidae > Anadara > Anadara kagoshimensis. The sequence goes on along the minus strand of CM037872.1, from coordinate 44,003,525 downwards.
TTGGTATGTATATAGAGATGGTTGCTACAGTAGGTTTTATTGTATAGACAGTTGGTGTGTATATAGAGATGGTTGCAACAGTAGTTTCACTGTATAGTCAGTTGGTATGTATAAAGAAATGGTTGCAACAGTAGGTTTAAGTGTACATTCAGTTGGTATATATAGAGATAGTTGCAAAAGTAGGTTTTATTGTATAAACAGTTGGTGTGTATATAGAGATGGTTGCAACAGTTGATTTTACTGTATAGACAGGTGGGGTTTACTTAAAAATGGTTGCTACAGTACGTTTTACTGTAATGACAGGTAGTCTATATTTAAAGATGGTTGCAACAGTAGGTTTAATGGTATAGTCAGTTTGTGTGTATATGGAGACGGTTGCAACAGTAGATTTTACTGTATAGACAGGTGGTCTATATTTAAAGATGGTTGCTACAGTAGGTTTTACTGTATAGACAGGTGGTCTATATTTAAAGATGGTTGCTACAGTAGGTTTTACTCTTAAATCCAGTTGGTGTGTATTTAGAGATTGTTGCAAAAATTGGTTTTACTGTATAAACAGTTGGTGTGTATATAGAGATGGTTGCAACAGTAGGTTTTATTGTATTAACAGTTGGTGTGTATATAAAGATAGTTGCAAAAGTAGGTTTTATTGTATAAACAGTTGGTGTGTATTTAGAGATGGTTGGAACAGTAAGTTTCACTGTATAGTTAGTTGGTATGTATATAGGGATGGTTGCAACAGTAGGTTTTACTGTAAATAGAAATGGTTGCAACAGTAGGTTTTACTGAATAAACAGGTGGTCTGTATATAGAGATAATTTGAACAGTAGATATTTCTGTATAGACAGTTGGTATGCATATAGAGATGGTTGCAACAGTAGGTTTTACTGTATAGACTGGTGGTCTGTATTTAAAGATGGTTGCAACAGTAGGTTTTATTGTATGCACAGGTGGTCTATATTTAAAGATGGTTGCTATAGTAAGTTTTACTGTATAGTCAGTTGATGTGTATATATAGAGATGGTTGCAACAGTAGGTTTTACTGTATAGATAGATGGTCTGTATATAGAGATGGTTGCAAAAGTAGGTTTTACTGTATAAACAGTTGGTGTGTATTTAGAGATGGTTGGAACAGTGAGTTTCACTGTATAGTTAGTTGGTATGTATATAGAGATGGTTGGAACAGTAGGTTTTACTGTATAGACAGTTGGTATGTATATAGAGATAGTTGCAAAAGTAGGTTTTATTGTATAAACAGTTGGTGTGTATATAGAGATGGTTGGAACAGTAAGTTTCACTGTATAGTTAGTTGGTATGTATATAGAGATGGTTGCAACAGTAGGTTTTACTGTATAGACAGGTGGTCTATATTTAAAGATGGTTGCTACAGTAAGTTTTACTGTATATTCAGTTGGTGTGTATATATAGAGATGGTTGCAACAGTAGGTTTTACTGTATAGATAGGTGGTCTGTATATACAGATGGTTGCAACAGTAGAGTAGGTTTTACTGTATAAACAGTTGGTGTGTATATAGAGATGGTTGCAACAGTAGGTTTTATTGTATAAACAGTTGGTGTGTATTTAGAGATGGTTGCAACAGTAAGTTTCACTGTATAGTCAGTTGGTATGTATATAGAGATGGTTGCAACAGCAGTTTTATTGTATAGACAGTTGGTATGTATATGGAGACGGTTGCAACAGCAGTTTTATTGTATAGACAGTTGGTATGTATATGGAGACGGTTGCAACAGTAGATTTTACTGTATAGACAGGTGGTCTATATTTAAAGATGGTTGCTACAGTAGGTTTTACTCTTAAATCCAGTTGGTGTGTATTTAGAGATTGTTGCAAAAATAGGTTTTACTGTATAAACAGTTGGTGTGTATATAGAGATGGTTGCAACAGTAGGTTTTATTGTATTAACAGTTGGTGTGTATATAAAGATAGTTGCAAAAGTAGGTTTTATTGTATAAACAGTTGGTGTGTATTTAGAGATGGTTGGAACAGTAAGTTTCACTGTATAGTTAGTGGTATGTATATAGGGATGTTGCAACAGTAGGTTTTACTGTAAATAGAAATGGTTGCAACAGTAGGTTTTACTGAATAAAAGGTGGTCTGTATATAGAGATAATTTGAACAGTAGATTTTTCTGTATAGACAGTTGGTATGCATATAGAGATGGTTGCAACAGTAGGTTTTACTGTATAGACTGGTGGTCTGTATTAAAGATGGTTGCAACAGTAGGTTTTATTGTATGACAGGTGGTCTATATTAAAGATGGTTGCTATAGTAAGTTTTACTGTATAGTCAGTTGATGTGTATATATAGAGATGGTTGCAACAGTAGGTTTACTGTATAGATAGATGGTCTGTATATAGAGATGTTGCAAAAGTAGGTTTTACTGTATAAACAGTTGGTGTGTATTTAGAGATGGTTGGAACAGTGAGTTTCACTGTATAGTTAGTTGGTATGTATATAGAGATGGTTGGAACAGTAGGTTTACTGTATAGACAGTTGGTATGTATATAGAGATAGTTGCAAAAGTAGGTTTTATTGTATAAACAGTTGGTGTGTATATAGAGATGGTTGGAACAGTAAGTTTCACTGTATAGTTAGTTGGTATGTATATAGAGATGGTTGCAACAGTAGGTTTTACTGTATAGACAGGTGGTCTATATTTAAAGATGGTTGCTACAGTAAGTTTTACTGTATATTCAGTTGGTGTGTATATAGAGATGGTTGCAACAGTAGAGTAGGTTTTACTGTATAAACAGTTGGTGTGTATATAGAGATGGTTGCAAACAGTAGGTTTTATTGTATTAAACAGTTGGTGTGTATTTAGAGATGGTTGCAACAGTAAGTTTCACTGTATAGTCAGTTGGTATGTATATAGAGATGGTTGCAACAGTTGGTTTTACGTTAGTATAGTCAGTTGGTGTGTATATGGAGACGGTTGCAACAGTAGATTTTACTGTATAGACAGGTGGTCTATATTTAAGATGGTTGCTACAGTAGGTTTTACTGTATAGACAGGTGGTCTATATTTAAAGATGGTTGCTACAGTAGGTTTCTCTCTAAAATCCAGTTGGTGTGTATTTAGAGATTGTTGCAAAAATAGGTTTTCTGTATAAACAGTTGGTGTGTATATAGAGACGGTTGCAACAGTGGGGTTTATTCTACCGTCAGTTGGTTTGCATGTAGAAATGGTTGCATCAGTAGACTTTACTGTATAGACAGGTGGTCTATATTTAAAGATGGTTGCAACAGTAGGATTCACTGTAAATAGAAATGGTTGCAACAGTAGGTTTTACTGAATAAACAGGTGGTCTGTGTATAGAGATAATTTGAACAGTAGATTTTACTGTATAGTCAGTTGGTGTATATATAGAGATGGTTGCAAAAGTAGGTTTTACTGTATAGATATGTGATCTGTATATAGAGATGGTTACAACAGTAGGTTTTACTGTATAAACAGTTGGTGTGTATATAGAAATGGTTGCAACAGTAGGTTTTATTGTATTAACAGTTGGTGTGTAAATAGATATGGTTGCAACAGTAGGTTTCACTGTATAGTTAGTTGGTATGTATAAAGAGATGGTTCCAACAGAAGGTTTCAGTGTACATTCAGTTGGTATATATAGAGATAGTTGCAAAAGTAGGTTTTGTTGTATAAACAGTTGGTGTGTATATAGAGATGGTTGCAACAGTAAGTTTTACTGTATAGTCAGTTGGTATGTATATAGAGATTGTTGCAACATTAGGTTTCACTGTATAGTTAGTTGGTATGTATATAGAGATGGTTGCAACAGTAGGTTTTACTCTATAAACAGTTGAAATGTATATAGAGATGGTTTCAAAAGTAAGTTTCACTGTATAGTCAGTTGGTATGTATATAGAGATGGTTGCAACAGCAGTTTTATTTATAGACAGTTTGTGTGTTTATAGAGATGGTAAAAACAGTAGATTTCACTGTATAGTCAGTTGGTGTGTATATAGAGATGGTTCCAACAGTAGGTTTTACTGTATAGTCAGTCGGTATGTATATAGAGATGGTTACAACAGTAGGTTTTACTGTATAGTCAGTTGGTGTGTATATAGAGATGGTTACAACAGTAGGTTTTACTGTATAGTCAGTTGGTGTGTATATAGAGATGGTTACAACAGTAGGTTTTACTGTATAGACAGTTGGTGTATTTATAGAGATGGTTGCAACAGTAGATTTCACTGTATAGTCAGTTGGTGTGTATATAGAAATGGTTGCAACAGTAGATTTCACTGTATAGTCAGTTGGTATGTATAAAGTGATGGTTGCAACAGCAGAGTTCACTGTATAGTCAGTTTGTATGTATATAGAGATGGTTCCAACAGTAGGTTTCACTGTATAGTCAGTTGGTGTGTATATAGAGATGGTTGCAACAGTAGATTTCACTGTATAGTCAGTTGGTATGTATATAGAGATGGTTCCAACAGCAGAGTTCACTGTATAGTCAGTTTGTATGTATATAAAGATGGTTCCAACAGTAGGTTTCACTGTATAGTCAGTTGGTATGTATATAGAGATGGTTGCAACAGCAGCGTTCACTGTATAGTCAGTTGGTGTGTATATAGAGACGGTTGCAACAGTAGGTTTCACTGTATAGTCAGTTGGTATGTATATAGAGATAGTTGCAACAGTAGGTTTTAATGTATAGTCAGTTTGTATGTATATAGAGATGGTTGCATCAGCAGTTTTATTGTATAGACAGTTTGTGTGTTTATAGAGATGGTTACAACAGTAGGTTTCACTGTATAGTCAGTTGGTATGTATATAGAGATAGTTGCAACAGTAGGTTTTACTGTATAGTCAGTTTGTATGTATATAGAGATGGTTGCATCAGCAGTTTTATTGTATAAACAGTTTGTGTGTTTATAGAGATGGTTACAACAGTAGGTTTTACTGTATAGTCAGTTGGTATGTATATAGAGATGGTTGCATCAGTAGGTTTTACTGTATAGTCAGTTTGTATGTATATAGAGATGGTTGCATCAGCAGTTTTATTGTATAAACAGTTTGTGTGTTTATAGAGATGGTTACAACAGTAGGTTTTACTGTATAGTCAGTTGGTATGTATATAGAGATGGTTGCATCAGTAGGTTTTACTGTATAGTCAGTTTGTATGTATATAGAGATGGTTGCATCAGCAGTTTTATTGTATAAACAGTTGGTATGCATATAAAGATGGTAACAACAGTAGGTTTTACTGTATAGATAGGTGATCTGTATATAGAAATGGTTGCAACAGTAGGTTTTATTGTATTAACAGTTGGCGTGTAAATAGATATGGTTGCAACAGTAGGTTTTATTGTATAAACAGTTGGTGTGTATATAGAGATGGTTTAAAAAGTACGTTTTACTGTATAGTTAGTTGGTATGTCTAAAGAGATGTTCCAACAGAGGTTTCAGTGTACATTCAGTTGGTATATATAGAGATAGTTGCAAAAGTAGTTTTGTTCGATAAACAGTTGGTGTGTATATAGAGAGGTTGCAACAGTAACGTTTTACTGATAGTCAGTGGTATGTATATAGAGATGGTTGCAACAGTAGGTTTCACTGTATAGTTAGTTGGTATGTATATAGAGATGGTCGCAACAGTAGGTTTTACTCTATAAACAGTTGAAATGTATATAGAGATGGTCTCAAAAATAAGTTTCACTCTATAGTTAGTTGGTATGTATAAAGAGATGGTTCCAACAGTAGGTTTCAGTGTACATTCAGTAGGTATATATAGAGATAGTTGCAAAAGTAGGTTTTATTATATAAACAGTTGGTGTGTATATAGAGATGGTTGCAACAGTAAGTTTTACTGTATAGTCAGTTGGTATGTATATAGACATGGTTAAACAGTACGTTTCTGTATAGTCAGTTTGTATGTATATAGAGATGGTTAACAGTAGGTTTCAGTGTACATTCAGTAGGTATATATAGAGATAGTTTGCAAAAGTAGTTTTTATTATATAAACAGTTGGTGTGTATATAGAGATGGTTGCAACAGTAAGTTTTACTGTATAGTCAGTTGGTATGTATATAGAGATGGTTACAACAGTACGTTTCACTTATAGTCAGTTTATGTATATAGAGATGGTTCCAACAGTAGGTTTCAGTGTACATTCAGTAGGTATATATAGAGATAGTTGCAAAAGTAGGTTTATTATATATAAACAGTTGGTGTGATATAGAGATGGTTGCAACAGTAAGTTTTACTGTATAGTCAGTTTGTATGTATATAGAGATGGTTCCAACAGTAGGTTTCAGTGTACATTCAGTAGGTATATATAGAGATAGTTGCAAAAGTAGGTTTATTATATAAAAAGTTGGTGTGTATATAGAGATGGTTGGAACAGTTAAGTTTTACTGTATAGTCAGTTTGTATGTAAATAGAGATGGTTCCACAGTAGTTTTACTGTATAGTCAGTTGGTATGTATATAGAGATGGTTTCAAAGTAGGTTTCACTGTATAGTCAGTTGGCATGTATATAGAGATGGTTTCAAAAGTAAGTTTCACGTTAAGTTAGTGGTATGTATATAGAGATGGTTGCAACAGTAGGTTTTGCTGTATAAACAGTTGATATGTACATAGAGATGGTTCCAACAGTAGGTTCAGTGTACATTCAATTGGTATATATAGAGATAGTGCAAAAGTAGGTTTATGTAAAACAGTTGGTGTGTATATAGAGATGGTTGCAACAGTAAGTTTTACTGTATAGTCAGTTGGTATGTATATAGAGATGGTTGCAACAGTATGTTTCACTGTATAGTCAGTTGGTATGTATATAGAGATGGTTGCAACAGCAGTTTTATTGTATAGACAGTTTGTGTTTTATAGAGATGGTTGCAACAGCAGTTTTATTATAGACAGTTTGTGTGTTTATAGAGATGGTTGCAACAGTAGATTTCACTGTATAGTCAGTTGTGTGTATATAGAGATGGTTGCAACAGTAGATTTCACTGTATAGTCAGTGGTATGTATATAGAGATGTTGCAACAGTAGGTGTCACTGTATAGTCAGTTGGTATGTATATAGAGATAGTTGCAACAGTAGGTTTTACTGTATAGTCAGTTTGTATGTATATAGAGATGGTTGCATCAGCAGTTTTATTGTATAGACAGTTTGTGTGTTTATAGAGATGTTACGACAGTAGGTTTTACTGTATAGTCAGTTGGTATGTATATAGAGATGGTTACTACAGTAGACAGTTGGTATGTTATAGAGATGGTTTAAAAAGTAGGTTTCACTGTATAGTCAATTGGCATGTATATAGAGATGGTTTCAAAATTAGGTTTCACTATATAGTCAGTTGGTATGTATATAGAGATGGTTTCAAAAGTAGGTTTCAGTGTATATTCAGTTGGAATATATAGAGATAGTTGCAAAAGTAGGTTTTATTGTATAAACAGTTGATGTGTATATAGAGATGGTTGCAACAGTAAGTTTCACTGTATAGCAGTTGGTATGTATATAGAGATGGTTGCAACAGTAGGTTTCACTGTATAGTCAGTTGGTATGTATACGAGAGATGGTTGCAACAGCAGTTTTATTGTATAGACAGTTGGTATGTATATGGAGACGGTTGCAACAGTAGATTTTACTGTATAGACAGGGGTCTATATTTAAAGATGGTTGCTACAGTAGGTTTTATGTATAGACAGGTGGTCTATATTTAAAATGGTTGCAACAGTAGTTTCTCTAAAATCCAGTTGGTGTGTATTTAGAGATTGTTGCAAAAATAGGTTTTTACTGTATAAACAGTTGGTCTGTATATAGAGACGGTTGCAACAGTGGGTTTATTGAAACCGTCAGTTGGTTTGCATGTAGAGATGGTTGCATCAGTAGACTTTACTGTATAGACAGGTGGTCTGTATTTAAAGAATGGTTGCAACAGTAGGATTCACTGTAAATAGAAATGGTTGCAACAGTAGGTTTTACTGAATAAACAGGTGGTCTGTGTATAGAGATAATTTGAACAGTAGGTTTTACTGTATAGTCAGTTGGTGTATAATAGAGATGGTTGCAACAGTAGGTTTTACTGTATAGATAGGTGATCTGTATATAGAGATGGTGCAACATTAGGTTTTTACTGTATAACAGTTGGTGTGTATATAGAAATGGTGCAACAGTAGGTTTTATTGTATTAACAGTTGGTGTGTAAAATAGATATGGTTTGCAACAGTAGGTTTTTATTGTATAACAGTTGGTGTGTATATAGAGAGGTTTCAAAAGTACGTTTTACTGTATAGTTAGTTGGTATGTCTAAAGAGATGGTTCCAACAGAAGGTTTCAGTGTACATTCAGTTGGTATATATAGAGATAGTTGCAAAAGTAGGTTTTGTTGTATAAAACAGTTGGTGTGTATATAGAGATGGTTGCAAACAGTACGTTTTACTGTATAGTCAGTTGGTATGTATATAGAGAGGTTGCAACAGTAGGTTTCACTGTATAGTTAGTGGTATGTAGATAGAGATGGTTGCAACAGTAGGTTTTACTCTATAAACAGTTGAAATGTATATAGAGATGGTCTCAAAAATAAGTTTCACTCTATAGTTAGTTGGTATGTATAAAGAGATGGTTCCAACAGTAGGTTTCAGTGTACATCAGTAGGTATATATAGAGATAGTTGCAAAAGTAGGTTTTTATATAAACAGTTGGTGTGTATATAGAGATGGTTGCAACAGTAAGTTTTACTGTATAGTCAGTTGGTATGTATATAGAGATGGTTACAACAGTACGTTTCACTGTATAGTCAGTTTGTATGTATATAGAGATGTTCCAACCGTAGGTTTCAGTGTACATTCAGTAGGTATATATAGAGATAGTTGCAAAAGTAGTTTTATTATATAAACAGTTGGTGTGTATAGAGATGGTTGCAACAGTAAGTTTTACTGTATAGTCAGTTTGGTATGTATATAGAGATGGTTACAACAGTACGTTTCACTGTATAGTCAGTTTGTATGTATATAGAGATGGTTCCAAAGTAGGTTTCAGTGTACATTCAGTAGGTATATATAGAAGATAGTTGCAAAGTAGGGTTTTATTATATAAACAGTTGGTGTGTATATAGAGATGGTTGCAACAGTAAGTTTTACTGTATAGTCAGTTGGTATGTATATAGAGATGGTTACAACAGTACGTTTCACTGTATAGTCAGTTTGTATGTAAATAGAGATGGTTAAAACAGTAGGTTTCAGTGTACATTCAGTAGGTATATATAGAGATAGTTGCAAAAGTAGGTTTTATTATATAAACAGTTGGTGTGTATATAGAGATGGTTGCAACAGTAAGTTTTACTGTATAGTCAGTTGGTATGTATATAGAGATGGTACAAACAGTACGTTTCACTGTATAGTCAGTTTGTATGTAAATAGAGATGGTTCCAACAGTAGGTTTTACTGTATAGTCAGTTGGTATGTATAAGAGATGGTTTCAACAGTAAGTTTACTGTATAGTCAGTTTGTATGTAAATAGAGATGGTTCCAACAGTAGGTTTTACTGTATAGACAGTTTGTATGTAAATTAGAGATGGTTCCAACAGTAAGTTTTACTGTATAGACAGTTGGTATGTATATAGAGATGGTTGCAACAGTAAGTTTTACTGTATAGTCAGTTTGTATGTAAATAGAGATGGTTCCAACAGTAGGTTTTACTGTATAGACAGTTGGTATGTATATAGAGATGGTTGCAACAGTACGTTTTACTGTATAGTCAGTTTGTATGTAAATAGAGATGGTTCCAACAGTAGGTTTTACTGTATAGACAGTTGGTATGTATATAGAGATGGTTCCAACAGTAAGTTTTACTGTATAGTCAGTTTGTATGTAAATAGAGATGGTTCCAACAGTAAGTTTTACTGTATAGACAGTTGGTATGTATATAGAGATGGTTGCAACAGTAAGTTTTACGTATAGTCAGTTCGTAGGTAAATAGAGATGGTTCCAACAGTAGGTTTACTGTATAGACAGTGTATGTATATAGAGATGGTTCCAACAGTAAGTTTTACTGTATAGACAGTTTGTATGTAAATAGAGATGGTTCCAACAGTAAGTTTTACTGTATAGTCAGTTTGTATGTAAATAGAGATGGTTACAACAGTAAGTTTTACTGTATAGACAGTTGGTATGTATATAGAGATGGTTGCAACAGTAAGTTTTACTGTATAGTCAGTTTGTATGTAAATAGAGATGGTTGCAACAGTAAGTTTTACTGTATAGTCAGTTTGTATGTAAATAGAGATGGTTCAAACAGTAAGTTTTACTGTATAGACAGTTGGTATGTATATAGAGATGGTTGCAACAGTAAGTTTTACTGTATAGTCAGTTTGTATGTAAATAGAGATGGTTCCAACAGTAAGTTTTACTGTATAGACAGTTGGTATGTATATAGAGATGGTTGCAACAGTAAGTTTTACTGTATAGTCAGTTCGTATGTAAATAGAGATGGTTGCAACAGTAAGTTTTACTGTATAGTCAGTTTGTATGTAAATAGAGATGGTTCCAACAGTAGGTTTTACTGTATAGACAGTTGGTATGTATATAGAGATGGTTCCATCAGTAAGTTTTACTGTATAGTCAGTTTGTATGTAAATAGAGATGGTTCCAACAGTAAGTTTTACTGTATAGACAGTTGGTATGTATATAGAGATGGTTGCAACAGTAGGTTTTACTGTATAGTCAGTTTGTATGTAAATAGAGATGGTTCCAACAGTAGGTTATACTGTATAGTCAGTTGGTATGTATATAGAGATGGTTTCAAAAGTAGGTTTCACTGTATAGACAGTTGGTATGTATATAGAGATGGTTTCAAAAGTAGGTTTCACTGTATAGTCAGTTGGCATGTATATAGAGATGGTTTCAAAAGTAAGTTTCACTGTATAGTTAGTTGGTATGTATATAGAGATGGTTGCAACAGTAGGTTTTGCTGTATAAACAGTTGATATGTACATAGAGATGGTTCCAACAGTAGGTTTCAGTGTACATTCAATTGGTATATATAGAGATAGTTGCAAAAGTAGGTTTTATTGTAAAAACAGTTGGTGTGTATATAGAGATGGTTGCAACAGTAAGTTCTACTGTATAGTCAGTTGGCATGTATATAGAGATGGTAGCAACAGTAAGTTTCACTGTATAGTCAGTTGGTATGTATATAGAGATGGTTGCAACAGCAGTTTTATTTATAGACAGTTTGTGTGTTTATAGAGATGGTTGCAACAGCAGTTTTATTTATAGACAGTTTGTGTGTTTATAGAGATGGTTGCAACAGCAGTTTTATTTATAGACAGTTTGTGTGTTTATAGAGATGGTTGCAACAGCAGTTTTATTGTATAGACAGTTTGTGTATTTATAGAGATGGTAAAAACAGTAGATTTTACTGTATAGTCATTTGGTGTGTATATAGAGATGGTTACAACAGTAGGTATTACTGTATAGACAGTTGGTATGTATATAGAGATGGTTGCAACAGTAGGTTTTACTGTATAGACAGTTTGTGTGTATATAGAGATGGTTACAACAGTAGGTATTACTGTGTAGACAGTTTGTGTGTATATAGAGATGGTTACAACAGTAGGTATTACTGTGTAGACAGTTTGTGTGTATATAGAGATGGTTGCATCAGCAGTTTTATTGTATAGACAGTTTGTGTGTTTATAGAGATGGTTGCAACAGCAGTTTTATTTATAGACAGTTTGTGTGTTTATAGAGATGGTAAAAACAGTAGATTTCACTGTATAGTCAGTTGGTATGTATATAGAGATGGTTACAACAGTAGGTATTACTGTGTAGACAGTTTGTGTGTATATAGAGATGGTTGCAACAGTAGGTTTTACTGTATAGACAGTTTGTGTGTATATAGAGATGGTTACAACAGTAGGTATTACTGTGTAGACAGTTTGTGTGTATATAGAGATGGTTACAGCAGTAGGTATTACTGTGTAGACAGTTTGTGTGTATATATAGATGGTTGCAACAGTAGGTTTTACTGTATAGACAGTTTGTGTGTATATAGAGATGGTTGCAACAGTAGATTTCACTGTATAGTCAGTTGGTATGTATATAGAGATGGTTGCAACAGCAGAGTTCACTGTATAGTCAGTTGGTGTGTATATAGAGATGGTTGCAAGAGTAGGTTTCACTGTATAGTCAGTTGGTATGATTAGAGATAGTTGCAACAGTAGGTTTACTGTATAGTCAGTTGTATGTATATAGAGATGCTTGCATCAGCAGTTTTATTGTATAGACAGTTTTGTGTGTTATAGAGATGGTTACAGCAGTAGGTTTTACTGTATAGACAGTTGTGTGTATATAGAGATGGTTGCAACAGTAGATTTCACTGTATAGTCAGTTGGTATGTATATAGAGATGGTTGCAACAGCAGAGTTCACTGTATAGTCAGTTGGTGTGTATATAGAGATGGTTGCAAGAGTAGGTTTCACTGTATAGTCAGTTGGTATGTATATAGAGATAGTTGCAACAGTAGGTTTTACTGTATAGTCAGTTTGTATGTATATAGAGATGCTTGCATCAGCAGTTTTATTGTATAGACAGTTTGTGTGTTTATAGAGATGGTTACAGCAGTAGGTTTTACTGTATAGACAGTTTGTGTGTATATAGAGATGGTTGCAACAGTAGATTTCACTGTATAGTCAGTTGGTATGTATATAGAGATGGTTGCAACAGCAGAGTTCACTGTATAGTCAGTTGGTGTGTATATAGAGATGGTTGCAAGAGTAGGTTTCACTGTATAGTCAGTTGGTATGTATATAGAGATAGTTGCAACAGTAGGTTTTACTGTATAGTCAGTTTGTATGTATATAGAGATGCTTGCATCAGCAGTTTTATTGTATAGACAGTTTGTGTGTTTATAGAGATGGTTACAACAGTAGGTTTTACTGTATAGACAGTTTGTGTGTTTATAGAGATGGTTACAACAGTAGGTTTTACTGTATAGCCAGTTGGTGTGTATATAGAGATGGTTACAACAGTAGGTTTCACTGTATAGTCAGTTGGTATGTATATAGAGATAGTTGCAACAGTAGGTTTTACTGTATAGTCAGTTTGTATGTATATAGAGATGCTTGCATCAGCAGTTTTATTGTATAGACAGTTTGTGTGTTTATAGAGATGGTTACAACAGTAGGTATTACTGTGTAGACAGTTTGTGTGTTTATAGAGATGGTTGCAACAGCAGTTTTATTTATAGACAGTTTGTGTGTTTATAGAGATGGTTGCAACAGCAGTTTTATTGTATAGACAGTTTGTGTATTTATAGAGATGGTAAAAACAGTAGATTTTACTGTATAGTCATTTGGTGTGTATATAGAGATGGTTACAACAGTAGGTATTACTGTATAGACAGTTGGTATGTATATAGAGATGGTGCAACAGTAGGTTTACTGTATAGACAGTTTGTGTGTATATAGAGATGGTTACAACAGTAGGTATTATGTGTAGACAGTTTGTGTGTATATAGAGATGGTTACAACAGTACGTTTCACTGTATAGTCAGTTTGTATGTAAATAGAGGGTTAAAACAGTAGGTTTCAGTGTACATTCAGTAGGTATATATAGAGATAGTTGCAAAGTAGGTTTTATTATATAAACAGTTGGTGTGTATATAGAGATGGTTGCAACAGTAAGTTTTACTGTATAGTCAGTTGGTATGTATATAGAGATGGTTACAACAGTACGTTTCACTGTATAGTCAGTTTGTATGTAAATAGAGATGGTTCCAACAGTAGGTTTTACTGTATAGTCAGTTGGTATGTATATAGAGATGGTTTCAACAGTAAGTTTTACTGTATAGTCAGTTTGTATGTAAATAGAGATGGTTCCAACAGTAGGTTTTACTGTATAGACAGTTTGTATGTAAATAGAGATGGTTCCAACAGTAAGTTTTACTGTATAGACAGTTGGTATGTATAGAGATAGGTTGCAAACAGTAAGTTTTTACTGTATAGTCAGTTTGTATGTAAATAGAGATGGTTCCAACAGTAGGTTTTACTGTATAGACAGGTTGGTATGTATATAGAGGGTTGCAACAGTACGTTTACTGTATAGTCAGTTTGTATGTAAATAGAGATGGTTCCAACAGTAGTTTTACTGTATAGACAGTTGGTATGTATATAGAGATGGTTCCAACAGTAAGTTTACTGTATAGTCAGTTTGTATGTAAATAGAGATGGTTCCAACAGTAAGTTTTACTGTATAGACAGTGGATGTATTAGAGATGGTTGCAACAGTAAGTTTTACTGTATAGTCAGTTCGTATGTAAATAGAGATGGTTCCAACAGTAGGTTTTACTGTATAGACAGTTGGTATGTATATAGAGATGGTTGCCAACAGTAAGTTTTACTGTATAGACAGTTTGTATGTAAATAGAGATGGTTCCAACAGTAAGTTTTACTGTATAGTCAGTTGTATGTAAAATAGAGATGGTTACAACAGTAAGTTTACTGTATAGACAGTTGGTATGTATATAGAGATGGTTGCAAAGTAAGTTTTACTGTATAGTCAGTTTGTATGTAAATAGAGATGGTTGCAACAGTAATTTTACTGTATAGGTCAGTTTGTATGTAAATAGAGATGGTTCAAACAGTAAGTTTACTGTATAGACAGTTGGTATGTATATAGAGATGGTTGCAACAGTAGTTTTACTGTATAGTCAGTTTGTATGTAAATAGAGATGGTTCCAACAGTAAGTTTTACTGTATAGACAGTTGGTATGTATATAGAGATGGTTGCAACAGTAAGTTTTACTGTATAGTCAGTTCGTATGTAAATAGAGATGGTTGCAACAGTAAGTTTTACTGTATAGTCAGTTTGTATGTAAATAGAGATGGTTCCAACAGTAGGTTTTACTGTATAGACAGGTTGGTATGTATATAGAGATGGTTCCATCAGTAAGTTTTACTGTATAGTCAGTTTGTATGTAAATAGAGATGGTTCCAACAGTAAGTTTTACTGTATAGACAGTTGGTATGTATATAGAGATGGTTGCAACAGTAGGTTTTACTGTATAGTCAGTTTGTATGTAAATAGAGATGGTTCCAACAGTAGGTTATACTGTATAGTCAGTTGGTATGTATATAGAGATGGTTTCAAAAGGTAGGTTTCACTGTATAGACAGTTGGTATGTATATAGAGATGGTTTCAAAAGTAGGTTTCACTGTATAGTCAGTTGGCATGTATATAGAGATGGTTTCAAAGTAAGTTTCACTGTATAGTTAGTGGTATGTATATAGAGATGGTTGCAACAGTAGGTTTGCTGTATAAACAGTTGATATGTACATAGAGATGGTTCCAACAGTAGGTTTCAGTGTACATCAATTGGTATATATAGAGATAGTGCAAAAGTAGGTTTTATTGTAAAACAGTGTGTGGTGTTATATAGAGATGGTTGCAACAGTAAGTTCTACTGTATAGTCAGTGCATGTATATAGAGATGGTAGCAACAGTAAGTTTCACTGTATAGTCAGTTGGTATGTATATAGAGATGGTTGCAACAGCAGTTTATTTATAGACAGTTGTGTGTTTATAGAGATGGTTGCAACAGCAGTTTTATTTATAGACAGTTTGTGTGTTTATAAGATGGTTGCAACAGCAGTTTTATTTATAGACAGTTTGTGTGTTTATAGAGATGGTGCAACAGCAGTTTTATTGTATAGACAGTTTGTGTATTTATAGAGATGGTAAAACAGTAGTTTTACTGTATAGTCATTTGGTGTGTATATAGAGATGGTTACAACAGTAGTATTACTGTATAGACAGTTGGTATGTATATAGAGATGGTTG
Organism: Anadara kagoshimensis; assembly: GCA_021292105.1. NCBI lineage: Eukaryota > Metazoa > Mollusca > Bivalvia > Arcoida > Arcidae > Anadara > Anadara kagoshimensis. The sequence continues at coordinate 43,987,704 of CM037872.1, read as the reverse complement.
CAACAGTAGGTTTTACTGTATAGACAGTTTGTGTGTATATAGAGATGGTTACAACAGTAGGTATACTGTGTAGACAGTTTGTGTGTATATAGAGATGGTTACAAACAGTAGGTATTACTGTGTAGACAGTTTGTGTGTATATAGAGATGGTTGCATCAGCAGTTTTATTGTATAGACAGTTTGTGTGTTTATAGAGATGGTTGCAACAGCAGTTTTATTTATAGACAGTTGTGTGTTATAGAGATGTAAAACAGTAGATTTCACTGTATAGTCAGTTGGTATGTATATAGAGATGGTTACAACAGTAGGTATTACTGTGTAGACAGTTGTGTGTATATAGAGATGTTGCAAACAGTAGTTTACTGTATAGACAGTTTGTGTGTATATAGAGATGGTTACAACAGTAGGTATTCTGTGTAGACAGTTTGTGTGTATATAGAGATGGTTACAGCAGTAGGTATTACTGTGTAGACAGTTGTGTGTATATATAGATGGTTGCAACAGTAGGTTTTACTGTATAGACAGTTTGTGTGTATATAGAGATGGTTGCAACAGTAGATTTCACTGTATAGTCAGTTGGTATGTATATAGAGATGGTTGCAACAGCAGAGTTCACTGTATAGTCAGTTGGTGTGTATATAGAGATGGTTGCAAGAGTAGGTTTCACTGTATAGTCATTGGTATGTATATAGAGTAGTTGCAACATAGGTTTTACTGTATAGTCAGTTTGTATGTATATAGAGATGCTTGCATCAGCAGTTTATTGTATAGACACAGTTTGTGTGTTTATAGAGATGGTTACAGCAGTAGTTTTACTGTATAGACAGTTTGTGTGTATATAGAGATGGTTGAACAGTAGATTTCACTGTATAGTCAGTTGGTATGTATATAGAGATGGTTGCAACAGCAGAGTTCACTGTATAGTCAGTTGGTGTGTATATAGAGATGGTTGCAAGAGTAGGTTTCACTGTATAGTCAGTTGGTATGTATATAGAGATAGTTGCAAACAGTAGGTTTTACTGTATAGTCAGTTTGTATGTTATATAGATGCTTGGCATCATCAGTTTTATTGTATAGACAGTTTGTGTGTTTATAGAGATGGTTACAACAGTAGTTTTATGTATAGACAGTTTTGTGTGTTATAGAGATGGTTACAACAGTAGGTTTTACTGTATAGCCAGTTGGTGTGTATATAGAGATGGTTACAACAGTAGGTTTCACTGTATAGTCAGTTGGTATGTATATAGAGATAGTTGCAACAGTAGGTTTTACTGTATAGTCAGTTTGTATGTATATAGAGATGCTTGCATCAGCAGTTTTATTGTATAGACAGTTTGTGTGTTTATAGAGATGGTTACACAGTAGGTATTACTGTGTAACAGTTTTGTGTGTTATAGAGATGGTTGCAACAGCAGTTTTATTTATAGACAGTTTGTGTGTTTATAGAGATGGTTGCAACAGCAGTTTTATTGTATAGACAGTTTTGTGTATTTATAGAGATGGTAAAAACAGTAGATTTTACTGGTATAGTCATTTGGTGTGTATATAGAGATGGTTACAACAGTAGGTATTACTGTATAGACAGTTGGTATGTATATAGAGATGGTTGCAACAGTAGGTTTTACTGTATAGACAGTTGTGTGTATATAGAGATGGTTACAACAGTAGGTATTACTGTGTAGACAGTTTGTGTGTATATAGAGATGGTTACAACAGTAGGTATTACTGTGTAGACAGTTTGTGTGTATATAGAGATGGTTGCATCAGCAGTTTATTGTATAGACAGTTTGTGTGTTTATAGAGATGGTTGCAAACAGCAGTTTATTATAGACAGTTTGTGTGTTTATAGAGATGGTAAAAACAGTAGATTTCACTGTATAGTCAGTTGGTATGTATATAGAGATGGTTACAACAGTAGGTATTACTGTGTAGACAGTTGTGTGTATATAGAGATGGTTGCAACAGTAGGTTTTACTGTATAGACAGTTTGTGTGTATATAGAGATGGTTACAACAGTAGGTATTACTGTGTAGACAGTTTGTGTGTATATAGAGATGGTTACACAGTAGGTTTACTGTGTAGACAGTTTGTGTGTATATATAGATGGTTGCAACAGTAGGTTTTACTGTATAGACAGTTTGTTGTATATAGAGATGGTTGCAACAGTAGATTTCACTGTATAGTCAGTTGTATGTATATAGAGATGGTTGCAACAGCAGAGTTCACTGTATAGTCAGTTGGTGTGTATATAGAGATGGTTGCAAGAGTAGGTTTCACTGTATAGTCAGTTGGTATGTATATAGAGATAGTTGCAACAGTAGGTTTTACTGTATAGTCAGTTTGTATGTATATAGAGATGCTTGCATCAGCAGTTTTATTGTATAGACAGTTTGTGTGTTTATAGAGATGGTTACAGCAGTGGTTTTACTGTATAGACAGTTTGTGTGTATATAGAGATGGTTGCACAGTAGATTTCACTGTATAGTCAGTTGTATGTATATAGAGATGGTTGCACAGCAGAGTTCATGTATAGTCAGTTGGTGTGTATATAGAGATGGTTGCAAGAGTAGGTTTCACTGTATAGTCAGTGTATGTATATAGAGATAGTTGCAACAGTAGGTTTTACTGTATAGTCAGTTTGTATGTATATAGAGATGCTTGCATCAGCAGTTTTATTGTATAGACAGTTTGTGTGTTTATAGAGATGTGTTACAACAGTAGGTTTTACTGTATAGCAGTTTGTGTGTTATAGAGATGGTTACAACAGTAGGTTTTACTGTATAGCCAGTTGGTGTGTATAGAGATGTTACAACAGTAGGTTTCACTGTATAGTCAGTTGGTATGTATATAGAGATAGTTGCAACAGTAGGTTTTACTGTATAGTCAGTTTTGTATGTATATAGAGATGCTTGCATCAGCAGTTTTATTTATAGACAGTTTGTGTGTTTATAGAGATGGTTGCAACAGCAGTTTTATTGTATACAGTTTGTGTATTTATAGAGATGGTAAAAACAGTAGATTTTACTGTATAGTCATTTGGTGTGTATATAGAGATGGTTACAACAGTAGGTATTACTGTATAGACAGTTGGTAATGTATATAGAGATGGTTGCAACAGTAGGTTTTACTGTATAGACAGTTTGTGTGTATATAGAGATGGTTACAACAGTAGGTATTACTGTGTAGACAGTTTGTGTGTATATAGAGATGGTTACAACAGTAGGTTTATTACTGTGTAGACAGTTTGTGTGTATATAGAGATGGTTGCTCAGCAGTTTTATTGTATAGACAGTTTGTGTTTATAGAGATGGTTGCAACAGCAGTTTTATTTATAGACAGTTTGTGTGTTTATAGAGATGGTAAAACAGTAGATTTCACTGTATAGTCAGTTGGTATGTATATAGAGATGGTTACAACAGTAGGTATTACTGTGTAGACAGTTTGTGTGTATATAGAGATGTTGCAACAGTAGGTTTTACTGTATAGACAGTTGTGTGTATATAGAGATGTTACAACAGTAGGTATTACTGTGTAGACAGTTTGTGTGTATATAGAGATGGTTACAGCAGTAGGTATTACTGTGTAGACAGTTTGTGTGTATATATAGATGGTTGCAACATAGGTTTTACTGTATAGACAGTTGTGTGTATATATAGATGGTTGCAACAGTAGATTTCACTGTATAGTCAGTTGGTATGTATATAGAGATGGTTGCAACAGCAGAGTTCACTGTATAGTCAGTTGGTGTATATAGAGATGGTTGCAAGTAGGTTTCACTGTATAGTCAGTTGGTATGTATATAGAGATAGTTGCAACAGTAGGTTTTACTGTATAGTCAGTTTGTATGTATATAGAGATGCTTGCATCAGCAGTTTTATTGTATAGACAGTTTGTGTGTTTATAGAGATGGTTACAACAGTAGGTTTTACTGTATAGACAGTTTGTGTGTTATAGAGATGGTTGCAACAGTAGATTTCACTGTATAGTCAGTTGGTATGTATATAGAGATGTTGCAACAGCAGAGTTTCACTGTATAGTCAGTTGGTGTGTATATAGAGATGGTTGCAAGAGTAGGTTTCACTGTATAGTCAGTTGGTATGTATATAGAGATAGTTGCAACAGTAGGTTTACTGTATAGTCAGTTTGTATGTATATAGAGATGCTTGCATCAGCAGTTTTATGTATAGACGTTGTGTGTTTATAGAGATGGTTACAACAGTAGGTTTTACTGTATAGACAGTTTGTGTGTTTATAGAGATGGTTACAACAGTAGGTTTTACTGTATAGCCAGTTGGTGTGTATATAGAGATGGTTACAACAGTAGGTTTCACTGTATAGTCAGTTGGTATGTATATAGAGATAGTTGCAACAGTAGGTTTTACTGTATAGTCAGTTTGTATGTATATAGAGATGCTTGCATCAGCAGTTTTATTGTATAGACAGTTTGTGTTTTATAGAGATGGTTACAACAGTAGGTATTACTGTGTAGACAGTTTGTGTGTTTATAGAGATGGTTGCAACAGTAGATTTCACTGTATAGTCAGTTGGTGTGTATATAGAGATGGTTGCAAGAGTAGGTTTCACTGTATAGTCAGTTGGTATGTATATAGAGATAGTTGCAACAGTAGGTTTTACTGTATAGTCAGTTTGTATGTATATAGAGATGCTTGCATCAGCAGTTTTATTGTATAGCAGTTTGTGTGTTTAGAGATGGTTACAACAGTAGGTTTTACTGTATAGACAGTTTCTGTGTTTATAGAGATGGTTACAACAGTAGTTTTACTGTATAGTCAGTTGTGTGTATATAGAGATGGTTACAACAGTAGGTTTCACTGTATAGTCAGTTTGGTATGTATATAGAGATAGTTGCAACAGTAGGTTTTACTGTATAGTCAGTTTTGTATGTATATAGAGATGCTTGCATCAGCATTTTTATTGTATAACAGTTGTGTGTTTATAGATGGTTACATCAGTAGGTTTTACTGTATAGTCAGTTGGTATGTATATAAAGATGGTAACAACAGTAGGTTTTACTATATAGTCAGTCGGTATGTATATAAAGATGGTTACAACAGTAGGTTTAACTGTATAGTCAGTTGGTATGTATATAAAGATGGTTACGACAGTAGGTTTTACTGTATAGTCAGTTGGTATGTATATAAATATGGTTACAACAGTAGGTTTAACTGTATAATCAGTTGGTATGTATATAAAGATGGTTACAACAGTAGGTTTTACTGTATAGTCAGTCGGTATGTATATAAAGATGGTTACAACAGTAGGTTTAACTGTATAGTCAGTTGGTATGTATATAAAGATGGTAACAACAGTAGGTTTTACTGTAAAGACAGTTGGTATGTATATAAAGATGGTTACGACAGTAGGTTTTACTATATAGTCAGTCGGTATGTATATAAAGATGGTTACTACAGTAGACAGTTGGTATGTTTATAGAAATGGTTTAAAAAGTAGGTTTCACTGTATAGTCAATTGGCATGTATATAGAGATGGTTTCAAAATTAGGTTTCACTATATAGTCAGTTGGTATGTATATAGAGATGGTTTCAAAAGTAGGTTTCAGTGTATATTCAGTTGGAATATATAGAGATAGTTGCAAAAGTAGGTTTTATTGTATAAACAGTTGATGTGTATATAGAGATGGTTGCAACAGTAAGTTTCACTGTATAGTCAGTTGGTATGTATATAGAGATGGTTGCAACAGTAGGTTTCACTGTATAGTCAGTTGGTATGTATACAGAGATGGTTGCAACAGCAGTTTTATTGTATAGACAGTTGGTATGTATATGGAGACGGTTGCAACAGTAGATTTTACTGTATAGACAGGTGGTCTATATTTAAAGATGGTTGCTACAGTAGGTTTCACTGTATAAACAGGTGGTCTATATTTAAAAATGGTTGCAATAGTAGGTTTTTCTCTAAAATCCAGTTGGTGTGTATTTAGAGATTGTTGCAAAAATAGGTTTTACTGTATAAACAGTTGGTGTGTATATAGAGACGGTTGCAACAGTGGGGTTTATTGAACCGTCAGTTGGTTTGCATGTAGAGATGGTTGCATCAGTAGACTTTACTGTATAGACAGGTGGTCTGTATTTAAAGATGGTTGCAACAGTAGGATTCACTGTAAATAGAAATGGTTGCAACAGTAGGTTTTACTGAATAAACAGGTGGTCTGTGTATAGAGACAATTTGAACAGTAGGTTTTACTGTATAGTCAGTTGGTGTATATATAGAGATGGTTGCAACAGTAGGTTTTACTGTATAGATACGTGATCTGTATATAGAGATGGTTGCAACAGTAGGTTTTACTGTATAAACAGTTGGTGTGTATATAGAAATGGTTGCAACAGTAGGTTTTATTGTATTAACAGTTGGTGTGTAAATAGATATGGTTGCAACAGTAGGTTTTATTGTATAAACAGTTGGTGTGTATATAGAGATGGTTTCAAAAGTACGTTTTACTGTATAGTTAGTTGGTATGTCTAAAGAGATGGTTCCAACAGAAGGTTTCAGTGTACATTCAGTTGGTATATATAGAGATAGTTGCAAAAGTAGGTTTTGTTGTATAAACAGTTGGTGTGTATATAGAGATGGTTGCAACAGTACGTTTTACTGTATAGTCAGTTGGTATGTATATAGAGATGGTTGCAACAGTAGGTTTCACTGTATAGTTAGTTGGTATGTATATAGAGATGGTTGCAACATTAGGTTTTACTCTATAAACAGTTGAAATGTATATAGAGATGGTCTCAAAAATAAGTTTCACTCTATAGTTAGTTGGTATGTATAAAGAGATGGTTCCAACAGTAGGTTTCAGTGTACATTCAGTAGGTATATATAGAGATAGTGCAAAAGTAGGTTTTATTATATAAACAGTTGGTGTGTATATAGAGATGGTTGCAACAGTAAGTTTTACTGTATAGTCAGTTGGTATGTATATAGAGATGGTTACAACAGTACGTTTCACTGTATAGTCAGTTTGTATGTATATAGAGATGGTTCCAACAATAGGTTTCACTGTATAGACAGTTGGTATGTATATAGAGATGGTTTCAAAAGTAGGTTTCACTGTATAGTCAGTTGGCATGTATATAGAGATGGTTTCAAAAGTAAGTTTCACTGTATAGTTAGTTGGTATGTATATAGAGATGGTTGCAACAGTAGGTTTTACTGTATAAACAGTTGATATATACATAGAGATGGTTCCAACAGTAGGTTTCAGTGTACATTCAATTGGTATATATAGAGATAGTTGCAAAAGTAGGTTTTATTGTAAAAACAGTTGGTGTGTATATAGAGATGGTTGCAACAGTAAGTTTTACTGTATAGTCAGTTGGTATGTATATAGAGATGGTTGCAACAGTAGGTTTAACTGTATAGTCAGTTGGTGTGTATATAGAGATGGTTACAACAGTAGGTATTACTGTATAGTCAGTTTGTGTGTTTATAGAGATGGTTACAACAGTAGGTTTTACTGTATAGACAGTTTGTGTGTTTATAGAGATGGTTGCAACAGTAGATTTCACTGTATAGTCAGTTGGTATGTATATAGAGATGGTTGCAACAGTAGGTTTCACTGTATAGTCAGTTTGTATGTATATAGAGATGGTTGCATCAGCAGTTTTATTGTATAGACAGTTTGTGTGTTTATAGAGATAATTACAACAGTAGGTTTTACTGTATAGTCAGTTGGTATGTATATAAAGATGGTAACATCAGTAGGGTTTATTATATAGTCGGTCGGTATGTATATAATGATGGTTACAACAGTAGGTTTAACTGTATAGACAGTTGGTATGTATATAGAGGTGGTTTCAAAAGTAGGTTTCACTGTATAGTCAATTGGCATGTATATAGAGATGGTTTCAAAAGTAGGTTTCAGTGTATAGTCAGTTGGTATGTATATAGAGATGGTTTCAAAAGTAGGTTTCAGTGTACATTCAGTTGGTATATATAGAGTTGCAACAGTAGGTTTAACTGTATAGTCAGTTGGTATCTATATAGAGATGGTTGCAACAGCAGTTTTATTGTATCACAGTTTGTGTGTTTATAGAGATGGTAAAAACAGTAGGTTTCACTGTATAGTCAGTTTGTATGTATACAGAGATGGTTGCAACAGCAGTTTTATTGTATAGACAGTTGGTGTGTATATGGAGACGGTTGCAACAGTAGATTTTACTGTATAGACAGGTGGTCTATATTTAAAGATGGTTGCTACAGTAGGTTTTACTGTATAGACAGGTGGTCTATATTTAAAGATGGTTGCTACAGTAGGTTTTTCTTTAAAATCCAGTTGGTGTGTATTTAGAGATTGTTGCAAAAATAGGTTTTACTGTATAAACAGTTGGTGTGTATATAGAGACGGTTGCAACAGTGGGGTTTATTGTACCGTCAGTTGCTTTGCATGTAGAGATGGTTGCATCAGTAGACTTTACTGTATAGACAGGTGGCCTGTATTTAAAGATGGTTGCAACAGTAGGATTCACTGGAAATAGAAATGGTTGCAACAGTAGGTTTTACTGAATAAACAGATGGTCTGTGTATAGAGATAATTTAAACAGTAGGTTTTACTGTATAGTCAGTTGGTGTATATATAGAGATGGTTGCAACAGTAGGTTTTACTGTATAGATAGGTGATCTGTATATAGAGATGGTTGCAACAGTAGGTTTTACTGTATAAACAGTTGGTGTGTATATAGAAATGGTTGCAACAGTAGGTTTTATTGTATTAACCGTTGCTGTGTAAATAGATATGGTTCCAACAGTAGGTTTTATTGTATAAACAGTTGGTGTGTATATAGAGATGGTTTCAAATGTAAGTTTTACTGTATAGTTAGTTGGTATGTATAAAGAGATGGTTGCAACAGTAGGTTTCACTGTACATTCAGTTGGTATATATAGAGATAGTTGCAAAAGTAGGTTTTGTTGTATAAACAGTTGGTGTGTATATAGAGATGGTTGCAACAGTACGTTTTACTGTATAGTCAGTTGATATGTATATAGAGATGGTTGCAACAGTAGGTTTTACTGTATAGTTAGTTGGTTTGTATATAGAGATGGTTGCAACAGTAGGTTTTACTCTATAAACAGTTGAAATGTATATAGAGATGGTCTCAAAAGTAAGTTTCACTCTATAGTTAGTTGGTGTGTATAAAGAGATGGTTCCAACAGTAGGTTTCAGTGTACATTCAGTAGGTATATATAGAGATAGTTGCAAAAGTAGGTTTTATTATATAAACAGTTGGTGTGTATATAGAGATGGTTGCAACAGTAAGTTTTACTGTATAGTCAGTTGGTATGTATATAGAGATGGTTACAACAGTACGTTTCACTGTATAGTCAGTTTGTATGTATATAGAGATGGTTTCAAAAGTAGGTTTCACTGTATAGTCAGTTGGCATGTATATAGAGATGGTTTCAAAGTAAGTTTCACTGTATAGTTAGTTGGTATGTATATAGAGATGGTTGCAACAGTAGGTTTTACTGTATAGTCAGTTTGTATGTATATAGAGATGGTTTCAAAAGTAGGTTTCACTGTATAGTCAGTTGGCATGTATATAGAGATGGTTTCAAAGTAAGTTTCACTGTATAGTTAGTTGGTATGTATATAGAGATGGTTACAACAGTACGTTTCACTGTATAGTCAGTTTGTATGTATATAGAGATGGTTTCAAAATTAGGTTTCACTGTATAGTCAGTTGGCATGTATATAGAGATGGTTTCAAAGTAAGTTTCACTGTATAGTTAGTTGGTATGTATATAGAGATGGTTGCAACAGTAGGTTTTACTGTATAAACAGTTGATATGTACATAGAGATGGTTCCAACAGTAGGTTTCAGTGTACATTCAGTTGGTATATATAGAGATAGTTGCAAAAGTAGGTTTTATTGTAAAAACAGTTGGTGTGTATATAGAGATGGTTGCAACAGTAAGTTTTACTGTATAGTCAGTTGGTATGTATATAGAGATGGTTGCAACAGTAGGTTTCACTGTATAGTCAGTTGGTATGTATATAGAGATGATTGCAACAGCAGTTTTATTGTACAGACAGTTTGTGTGTTTATAGAGATGATTACAACAGTAGGTTTTACTGTATAGTCAGTTGGTATGTATATAAAGATGGTAACATCAGTAGGTTTTATTATATAGTCTGTCGGTATGTATATAAAGATGGTTACAACAGTAGGTTTAACTGTATAGACAGTTGGTATGTATATAGAGATGGTTTCAAAAGTAGTTTTCACTGTATAGTCAATTGGCATGTATATAGAGATGGTTTCAAAAGTAGGTTTCACTGTATAGTCAGTTGGTATGTATATAGATGGTTAA